>PVKE010000635.1:0-131506 GCA_004027555.1 Craseonycteris thonglongyai | reverse complement strand
ATCTTCAGTGCATATTTATTTCTATTTTACTTTTGACAGATAGAGAGAGAGACAGAGACAGAGACAGCTAGAGAACCAAACTGTGGGAACTCCCCAGTTCAGCATGTGGGTCCTGCCTGGGCCGGAGCCGGGATTCGATCCTCGGTCCTCGTGGCCTCAAAGCGAGCGCTCAACCCGCTGAGCCGTCCCGGCTTTCCCCCCATTTCAAATTTTAACCCACTTCTATGTATGTATATGAGTGAGTAAGTATGGATGTAAGTGTGTGTGTGTGTGTGTTAGCATTTGGGAATTTTGTAATAGAGTATACATATTGATAATTAAGGCTAGCCTAATTCAAGCTAAATCTGTATCCTGGCACACACAGCTAAAGAAAATTGAGGTTAAAGTCATTTTGCAAGGAGCAGAACTCTGGGTTTTGCCTATGAAGTGAATGCTGTCTCTGTGTGTGCAGAACAGTACAAAATGGGATCTGAGGGACCCAGGATTTTTAGGTCACCCACTAACTACATCATATGTAGCAAAATAATATTGTATTAAGCAATGCTAGTGAATTTCTACTGTGTGCTAGTTACTATAGGCCTAAGCAAAGAGTGGTCAGCTCCCAATGCCAGTGAAGACAGCAGCAGTGTGGGCACCAGGAGGGCTTCTCAGCAGAGGTGGCATGGACGAAAGTCAGAAGGAGGGAGGAGTTGTCCTGGTTGAGGGGACATATAAGGGAAGGTGGGAACCAATGGGCATGAATCCTTCCTAGGGGTGGAGTGCAGGTTACCAAGAGAGGGAAGGGATTGGGCACCCCCCTCACTGAAGGGCCCGGGAGCCAGAGTGGACAGTACACAGCCGTGGCTCCTTGGGAGGCCCAGCTCCAACTACTGGACAGCTAAGCTTTCTCAGAACAAGCCTACTTTGAACAGATACGTATGTAGTTTAGCCAAAGGGCCTAGCACCACCCTGAGCCCACTTTAGTAGAAGGGAAGGGGGGCCAGTAATTAATTATGAGTGACTCCTAAGTCCTAGGCTCTGTTGGAGGAGGCTTTTACATGTGCAATTTCACTCAGATCTTCCCTGTGTTTATTGTCCCTGCACTTCAGGTAGAGAAACTCGGTTTCAAAGGGATGTGGTCACCTGCCGATGGGGTAGGGTGGCTGGGGGTCTGTCTCCGAGGCTGAGCTCCTTCTCCATACCAAGGGGTCCAGGCACACCAGTTGATGGGTGGTGCTGGTCCACACAGAGCATTCTAGAAGGAAGAGTAGGCGTGCAATGTTGAAAGTATTTCGTTAAATGATTATCCTTCATTCATAGATTGTGCCCTTGCTACTTACTTTTCATTAATGTCTTTTCCCTCATGACATTTATAGTCTTAGCAATCTTCACTGACAGGGTCTTAGACGCTCCATCTTTAGCGTGCTTGGCCAGACCTCCATGGGAACAGCCCCGGGTGTGGGAGGCCGCTGCTGATGGGCAGCTTCTCAGATTCACATCTCCTAACAAGACATAGACTTTCAAAGTTATTACACCAACTTGTGGTTTTTTGTTTTGTTGTTGTTGTTTCTGACTACTGTGAGACAAATGTCATTAGTCAGGCTTCAGCTGCTGCATTTGAAGTTCAGTGTATAATGTCAGGCTGGATACATGTGGCTTTGAGCAGAACTTAAGGAAGTCACTTGAACTTGGGGGGGTGGAGGGACTTCAAATAGCATTCCTCAAAGCACCAGGGTCCCACCGAGTTTCTAATGTGTTTTGTTGGTTTTAGCTGTGTTGCTTCTTCATTTCATAAATCTCTAGGAATACTAATTCAGAAGCCAGTTAACTCTTCTTTTTCTATCTCCAAATTACATTCATATGGTTATCGCACTGCTCCTAAGTCAATGTCAGACCCAGCAAACAAGCAATAGTGCTTTCATATTACATAGAAACCTCTTATAATCGTTTTATGATTACTTGATTAATGAGTAAGTTGCAAAAAAAAAAGATTTTATAGCCTTCATCCAAATCCTCCATCTAATTACCTCTATTTTTAAAATGAAGTTTTTATTTTGGAATTGTCTCCAACTTTTAATGCATATGGTTGGCTCAAACCCAGAGAAAAGTTACCATATTTTTCGGCCCATAAGACGCACTTTTTCCCCCCAAAAAAGTGGAGGGAAAAGTGTGTGTGTCTTAATGGAGCGAATACTGCAAAGAAGAGTGCACGTTGGGGACCTAAATGATGCCATGGGGAAGCCTGCAGCCAGATCAGAAAGCAGGGACTGCATGGAAGGAGAGCGGGTCCAGGCAGGTCAGGTGTGTCTTATGGAGCGAAAAATACGGTAATTTACTATTGTTTATATTCAAAATATGTATTTGTGTATATCATCAAGGCCTTCTCACTTGGCTAGGATCTTACAGTTACTCTCTTTAGTGTAAAGATTCAATAAAGAAATGGAAACACAAGAGCAGAAAAAAGGAGGCAAGTGAGCCGTTTTTCACATTGACAGTCCCCTCCAGTCACAGGCTAGGAAGGCTCTGCCTCTCCTGCCCGGATGCAGGGCCAGTCCCACTGCCAGTGGGCTTTCTTGCTGTGTGTGTTGAGTTAATCTCCGTGAAATCGCTGAGGAAGGACAGGGCACAGTTTCATCAGGTAAGCTCAGTCTTTTGTCCCTTACACAGCACATCTGGCATGAGGTGTAAATTAGGACGATAAAAAACAATATTGAAATTTAGAAAAGCATGTCTCACTGCCACCTCCAGAAAAAGACATTCATGAAGAGGTTTTCCTTAAATAGTGGTAGCCAGTCTCACCAATGGTGGTGACTGGTTTGCATGGTCCTCTTGCTGATAAGTGACCCAGAATCTACCTGAGGGCTTCTGACCCTGAGTGTAGTTTATTAAGTTGTTTCCTTTCCACTCAGAGGAGTTGGACTTCGTGAGCATTGGCCTGAGTCACCAGGAGCAGGACCAGTGGAGAGAGCATTGCTCACTGGACTCTTATTTCACAGTTTCTTCCTGGGCTGCTATTGAGCAGTCAGATGTCCCCCACTGCGCTGTGTGCTCCCCAAGGCATATTGAGAAGTTTGTGTTCAAGTATATAGAGTGTGATGGTTGGACACAGGGCCCAAGGTTGAGTGACACCTTATCTGCCTCAAAATAACCCCACCGAGGCCCAGCTGTGGGTCCCACAGGTAAACATGAGTGAACGTGGAGACTATGGCTAGGCAGATAGCACCTCGCGTTAGCTCTCAGCTCACCTCCCTGTCCACACAGCTGCAGACACTTAGCAAGCACCTGCTAAGGTGCTGACAACCAAGGACACATGGTCCCTGTCCTCCAGGCTGACAATGACACACAGACATGTTGGAGGACCCTTAGGGACAGCATGCCTGGCGGCTGCAACAGAAAAAGTATGTGCCTCACTCATTGAAGTCTTCACACCACCTTCAATGTCCCCAGAGGACGGCGGAGGTACTTGACAGGCATCAAGGACCTTCAGGTGGAAGCTTAGGGAGCAGCCAGGCTGCAGACACAGTGTGGACGTCACCAGTAAGTGGGTGGCAGTTTAAACCTTGATGATGTAGCCCAGAATAGCCATAGATGTGGTGGGTTCTGGTGTGCAGATGGGCCACCCACTGCTCCCCAATAGGGGGCAGGAGCTCCCCAGTTCCATGCCCTTGGGAGCTCACATCTGCCAGTCTTGCTGAGATCAGCAGAACTATTAGAGTATGACCCAGGAATGACCTTTTAGCCAGGATATTGGGGTGAGTTGGTTTTCCTCTTCCATTACATACTGCCATATCTGTTTCAGGCCTTAGTACTGTGCCATTCTTTTCTACATATTATATTTTAGGTGCATTTTGTCTAGTTATCTGGATATCAAACTCACTTGCTTCAAAATTATTTGTTTTAATAATGGGGTCTTCCTGGATTTCAGCATCTGGAAATAATCTGGCATGTAGAATAGCCTCTTACTATATATCAGTCATCACCACATTTTTTAGTGCTTCGTGCAAGCACTATACTAAACACTTCATGTGTGTCAGTTCATTTAACCCTCAAGAGTATGCAGTCAAGAAGGCACTTCATTATCCCTACTTCACAGGTGGGAAACAAGGCACAGGGAGGTTATGTAACTTGCCCAAGGTCACATACTTTGTAAGCAGAGCTGGTGACAGAACATATTCATATAATTGCATCTAAGGGTACATGTGTGCCTGCTACGGTATAAGGTTATTTTTATCTTTATTTTAAGTAATACATACATGTGTCTACATGACTTTGTTTCTGTTTAACAAGTGTTTTAGTTCCCTGAGGCTACATAACAAAGTTTCTAGGCTGGACAGTTTAAGCAACAGAAATATGAGGTCTGATGATTAAATTCACGAACTTACCACCATGCACTTACATTGGCAGCACTGTACAAATACCTTGGTAAGGTTTCATAACCTTGGTATATCAGTGTCTCATAGCTGTGTTCATGTGGACATGTGGCAGTGTCTTGCTGAGTGGTGTTCATTATTGTTGTTGCATGTTTCTGTGTGCCGGCTCAAGAATGTTAGAGCTTGAATTAGAGCAATGAATGAACATTAAATTTCTTGTGAAACTTGGCAAGAGTGAAAGTGAAGTCAGGGACATGTTAGTCCAAGTCAATGGGGATAATGATGTGAAGGAACCAGCAATGTATAAATGGATTAAAGGTTTTTCTGAAGGGAGAGAAAGCGTCACTTATGAAGAGAGATCAGGGCAGCCAGTAACAGGCAAAACTGATGAAAACATTGCAAAAATTTGTCAAATTTTGTGTCAAAATTGTCATCTGACTGTGAAAAGCATAGCAGACCAAGTCAACATCAATAGAGAAACAAGAAAATCTTCACTGAAAAATCTTGGCATGAGAAAGGTGTGTGCAAAAATGGTCCCAAAGAAACTCTCCAGTGAACAAAGCCAAAGGAGAGTGGAAGTTTGACAAGACCTATTGGAGAGGCAAGATGATATTTTGGGCCATGTTATCACTGGTGATGAAACATGGGTGTACCAATATGACCCTGAAACAAAGTGTCAAAGTGAACAATGGAAGTCAGCCTCTACAACCAAAAATGTTCCACCAGTCCAAATCAAGAGTCAAAATGATGCTGCTAACCTTTCTTGATATCAGAGAGATTGTTCATTATGAATTTGTACCAACTGGACAAACAATCAACCAAGTTGACTATTTGGAAGTGCTGAAAATTCTGCATGAAAAAGTGAGATGAAAATGACCGGAACTTTTCATTAACAACTCATGGCTCTTGCATCACAACACTGTACCAGCTCACACAGCACTGTCTGTGAGGGAGTTTTTAGCCAGTAAACAAATAACTGTATTGGAACACCCTCCCTACTCACCTGATCTGGCCCCCAGTGCCTTTTTTCTTTACCTAAAGATAAATGAAATATTGAAAGGAAGACATTGTTATCACATTCAGGACATTATTAAGGGTTAATATGATGACAACTTTGATGGCCATTCCAGAAAAAGAATTACAAAATTTCTTTGAGGAGTGGACTAGGTGCTGGTACCAGTGCATAGCTTCCCAAAGGGAATACTTCAAAGGTAACCATAGTGATATTCAGCATTGAGGTATGTGACACTTTTTCTAGGATGACTTCATGAACTTAATTGTCAGACCTCATATATTGCTTCACAGTCTGAAGGCCAAGCATTCAAGATCAAGGCATTGGCAGGGCAGGTTCTCTCTGAGGCTGTGAGGGAGAATCTGGTCCATGTTCTCATTTCTGGTGGTTTGTTGATAACCTTGGAGTTCCTTGGCTTGTAGACAGATCATCCATTTGTCCCTTCATCTTTACCTGGTGCTCTGCCTGTGTGTGTTTGTCTCCAGAATTCCTTTTTATAAGGGCAGCAGTCATATTGGGTTAGGGGCCCATCCTAATGACCTTATTTTAGCTTAATTGTATCTATAAAGACCCCGCCTCTGAATAAGGTCACATCAGAGGTCTCGGGGGTTTGGACTTCAATGTATGAACCTTAGGGGACACACTTCAGTCTACAACAAGTATAATAAGCTTTTGACTTTTGAGTTTTTAAGCAGCATAATATACTTGTAGCAGGTGCTGTGAATTTTTTCCTTTTTTTTTTAAGAAATGGTGATGCCACTAACATAAGGTGACCAGACGTTCCGCTTTCGGCAGGACAGTCCCGATTTTTAACAATTTGTCCTGCGTCCCACGGTATTTTAAAAAAGTCCCAATTTGTGGAAAGAATGCTTGACAAGCTAGGGAACGGCAGGAGATAGACCAAATTTTTAATCAAGAATCCCCTCCCCCTTGGTCAATGGTGTCCCGCTTTACCAATGTTAAAATCTGGTCACCTTACACTAACAGAGCCCTGTGTCTATAACAATTTTTATCTTAGGATGACATTGGCATGTTGAAAATGCCTGGACCAATAGGCTGGGCAGTCAGCTGCAAGTGTGCAGGGGCACCCAGCTTGGCAGCGGCCACTGTCCACAGGCAATGCCACAGCCCTTCTGCTCTCTTACAGGCATCCTTCCCAGCAAACCTCCAGCTCGTCCTTGTTCTGCGCCCAACAGGATTTTTCCAACGAACTCTCTCTGACCTTGCTTTCAAATTCAATAGAGATGACTTTAAGATGAAGGTACCGGTAAGTATATACTCTGCTTTAGCTCTGTTGGCAGAACTGAATTTAATTGCATTCTTGGCCCCATCTATGATCATCAAAATTCTCAAAGTGCTAACTTCAGTTCTGTGAGCATAAAACAACTCAGTCAGAAATTGCACTTCCGCTTACTATCAGGAGCCGTATGATCCTTCAGTCCCACCTGCTACTGCCCACCCCCAGTAGACTGTGCAAAGTGAGGCCTTGGCTAGACCACCCTTTCAAAGTATAGTCGTTTCATCAGAACCTGAAATTTAAAACATTCTTACAGCAAGTCAAGCTGAAGAACAAGGAGTTAATGGAGTGAGTGCCATCGCCCACCTCCTGTGAGGAGCAGCCAGGCTCTGCCAGTGCCTGGGGACAAGAGAGGGGCCAGGGAAGTGGGTGCAAGCATCCCCGGGGCCTGCAGAGTGAATTCCGAGCTGCCGGTGGGGTTGGGTGGTCCTCACGCTGCATGGCGATCCCTACCTCATCTCCACACTTAAGCCTGGCTCAGGGCAGCTTGTAGAAAGGGGCACCCCTGACATCAGCCCCTCAAGTGACATGATTGGGCTAAATTAGTGAGTTGTCAAAAACGGGTTCCACAGAAGTCATCACTGGCATCTTCAATTCACTGACCCATTTTAGGTCATGCTTTACAATTACAGAAAGCATCTGAATGCTGTTGTTAAAAATGTACCGTATTTTCCGGCGTATAAGACGACTTTTGAAACGAAAAAAGTCAACCGAAAATCGGGGGTCGTCTTATAGGCCGAGTATATCCCGAAAAACGTCTCGATATGCCGCTAAACGAATTTTCCAACTCGATCCCGAAAATCGTCTGGATATGCCGCTAAACGAATTTTCCAACTTGAGCCCGCACCAATCACTGCAAGGCTGCTCGGACCACCTCTCTAACTCAGCCAATCCAAGCAGGCTTTTTATGCATGCAAATTACCGGTATTCATGTCAATGTTTTGGTACTGTGTGTTAAACTCAGTGCTGGATAAAAAAATGTTAAAAAAACAATAAGCCCTGACACCTTTTCTGTTGTGGTTAAGTATAGGTATATGAAGCATCAACAAGATGTTATGGAGATACAAAATCATAAAGGAATGTGAATTAAATCCTTAGATCCCAATCAACCAGTCTTTGAATAGGGTGGTCATGAGTCAGGGTTATTTGGCAGCATATGAATAGTTTATAAGAAGAGCAAAGTGAGAATGGAGTCATTTCTGCTGAGAACTCTTTTCTACTTTAAATTGACATTTTAGCCTGTTTTTAAAATAAAGATTATGAGGGGAAGCCAGGATGGCTCAGTGGGTTAAGCACTCACTTTGCAGCTCCAGGGACTGAGGATCGAATCCCGGCCCTGGCCCATGTGGACCCATATGCTGAACTGGGGAGTGCCCCCAGTTCGGTTCTCACCTGGATGAGACCCCAGCCCAGTTCCTGCCCTTTACAGCCCCGCGCCCACCTGTGGAATGAAACTATGTGGAAAAACCAATGATGTGCAACTATGGAGACTGTTCTGGGCCCTCCCCCTTCTCTCTGTCTCTCTGTCTCTCTGTCTCTCTCTCTCTCTCTCTCTCTCTGTCAAAAACAATAAAAAAAATAAATCTTTAAATAAAAATTATTCTTCAATCAAGGGAGTGTTAATGTCAGCGCTGTTGACAGTTCGGGCAGGATTCTTGAATTATTCTCTCTGGTGGGGCTGGCCTATGCGTGGTGGAATTGTAGCACCCCTACCCTCCCACCAAATGTCAGCCATAATCCCTAACATCATGACAATCAAAAATGTCTCCAGACATTGCCAAATGTCCCCTGAGGGACAGAATCGTGCTGGGGAGAACCCTGGCTTTAAACTAATACAGTATTTAAAAATACATGTGCTGGTTTCGAATAACACTTGGGCTAAACTTCTCAAGACCTGTTTGTAGTATCTGTGTGACAGCTTACAAAGCAAAGGCTATATTTTTATCCAAAACACATGGACAGAATGACCTCAGAAAGGACAAGAAAAATATAAAAAAATAAAAACGTGTCCTGTGTGGAGGAGCTTGCTCGGTACTGAAGCCCGTGCTCACCCATGAAGGCTGTTGCACACATAAAGGGTGCTGAACTGATTCTGACTGGTTCCTGCAATGACCTCCCAGTGTTTCGGCACCAGTAGGTCCAAAATTATCACCTTTGAGTCAGAGCACTGTCCGATTACCACGTTGAGCTCTCCTGGACAGAGTACATCTAAACACCTATCCGATGTCAAGATCCACTGTGTGCACAGCTCTGTCCAGGGCTTTGCATGTCTTCGATGGCTGTCATCTGACAAGACTAGTCATCACATACCCATTTCACCAATCAGGAAGCTGAGGCACAGAGAGAATAAGCAACTTGCCTAAAGTCAACTAGACAGTAAGTGGTAGAACTGGAATTTGAACCCGGTCCAAAGCCAGTGATTTCTGTCCACACTGCCACACTTAACAACCGGCAGGACATTTCCCTTCCCCTGCTAGGCATTCTTTTTATGGGGTCGTTTTTCTTTCTCCTCTAGGTCATAATGCTGAGCTCAGTACCAGAATTACACGGTTACATCGACAAGTCCCAGTTGACTGAGGACCTGGGTGGGACCCTGGATTACTGCCACACCAGGTGGTTGTGTCACCGCATGGTGAGTCTTTCTGGTGTGCTATGGTGGGTGCTGGCTTTGGGCTGTGGTTCTCAGCAATTCCTAGTCAATTCACCAGAATTGCTTTTGCGTTTCGATGCTGCCTTTTCCAAAGACATGTTCATGTTAACCCACGTTTTCTCCCCAAGAATGAGGAGATGGTCTCAGTGGACCTTAGTCATCCAAAGAAATAACATGAGTAATAAGATTGGGAGTGGCTTTCTCTGGGCTCAGAGACAGAAAAGAAAGAAAGAAAATCCCTATATTATAGTTTGCGACAAGCATACCTCTCTTCACAAGGAGAGAGACCACGAGAAAGCATGACTCTAGGTGATGAAAGCATATGTAAAGAGTGTCTGGTATGTTTCTGAAGAAGTCGTGAGGCTAAGGAACCAGTGGGAAGGTATTTACATAGACCAGGCTTGCTGTGGCCCTGTCCCCTCTCAAGATGCCCCGTCTGATCCTCAGGGGTGTGTCTCAGGCAGCAGGAGGGTGTGCTGCATGCAGTTTGGTGATGGTGTTTTCCCTCTTCCCAAGGCGATCGAAAGTTTCGCCCTCATGGTCAAACAGACGGCTCAGATGCTGCAGACCTTTGGGACTGAGCTGGCCGAAACGGAACTGCCCAACGATGTCCAGTCTACGAGCTCGGTGCTCTGTGCTCACATGGAGAAGAAGGACAAAGCGAAGGTATGTGCGGCTTCTGGTCCGGGCGGGGGTGGTGGGGGGTGGGAGGACAGTTCCCAGCTTCCTATTAGACAGTGGGGGAGACAGCTGATGTTGGCATGAGGTAAGACAGAATTGAAGAGGTTTCAAAGATGCCTTTTGATGTTACTGAGCTGGATAGCCTGTGTGATGAGAACTGCAGTGTGCTCCTTTTTAAAAGCAGTGTAAAGAAATGCTGTAAACACATACACCTCATGGTTGGCTTGAGTAACTTGTGGAAACTGACTGAAGCAAAGCATTACAGGCAGCCTCTCTCCAGATGAGCTTCCGAGCTGAGCTTCCGAGCTGTCTGAATTGCAAGGCCCTCTACCTATTATAATAGGTGTTTCTATTGCTTATTAGTAAATCAAGACAGGATTTCTACCCTTGGGGTCCCACCGTCAGTAGGCAGAGACATGGTGGGCTGACCAGGAGAGGGAGAAATTTATAAAGCAGTCACTGGACTCCCGCATTTACTATCACTTTTTGGATGAGCGTGTTCTGAGGGAGCGGTGCTCCCTGAGTCTGTCACACCCCCAGCCCAACCTGCATGTTGCAGGCTTTGAGTCAGCAGTGGCTGTGACCCTCGGGGACTGCCCCACACCCACGCCAAGAGAACCCCTTCCCTTCTGATCCTGGCAGCAAGAATAGCTGCAGAAGCAGGCACGTAGAGGTCTGGTGTCCTGTTACTCTTACCTTATCCTGCTGCCCCTGCATGACCCGTAACCCTAGCTCTGCCCTGGTCCCAGCAAAAGGAGTCTCCCCAACACCTGTCTTCCTTCCTTAGTTCTAAGTGGAATGCAGGTGCAAGGGGTCAGCACAGAGGGTCCAGGAAGATTTCACTGTGGCTGGTGCTATGCCCACCTTGCTCACCATCACCTTCCCACTCCCCTCGCAGGAAGGATGCCCCTGAAGCCCACCTTCCTCTCCAACCTGGACAGAGTCCCAGGGTGTGGGTGGACCAGTGCTGAGAGGTGCTGTTCTCTTCCCACAGGAGGACATGAGGTTGGCCCTGGATGAGGGGCGGAGCATCCTGGAGAGCATCAGAGAACCTCTAGTCAAGAGCCCAGAGCAGAGCCTAAACCAGGACCAGCTGGACAACCAGACCACCGTGCAGAGGTGAGGACCTGAGGCTGCGGGGGGCATGCTGCAGAAATGAGGCCGTAGGCTGAGGACAGAGTGACAGACACACAGGAGTGGGAGGCTCCACCCCAAATGGCTTGTCACCTCTCAGCCTCTGTTTCCTCATCCTAAAGGGAAACAAGGAGAACTCAGGGTCCTTACCATTGAAATGTTTTTCTTCCAAATCCCAAATAAAGCAGCTTCTCTGGGGAAGGACAATTTCTTAGAGCCATTGCTCTTTTTCATAAGCATGGAGGAGACGTGGAAGGGAAAACTGGTGACAAGAGCTGTCAGGCTCATTGTGCTTCTGCACTCACTTGCTTTCCTCTCCCATCCCCGACCTGATCTCCACTTGTTTACAAGTAGGGAAGCGGCCTGAGGTCTCTCTCAGCTCCAACCTCATGTTTTAGAAGCACGTCTTTTCTCTTTCACAGGAAAGGGGCTGATTTGTACTTTCTTCCCTTGGTTTCTAGCTGTGTGACAGAACTCAGGGTACAGTGCTGGCAGGTTAGCTGCTGTTGGCTAGCATCTTGTGTGCTCTGCAATGTCCACACACCACACACCTTCTCCCATTCTGTGCTCTGTGCCAGGAAACACAGGCTGGTGCCTAGGCCCCATCTCCTTGTTCAGGGACAGGTGGGGGACAGGTGCAGAGCAGCAGGATGGCCTGCCTGGTGGCTCCCAGCCCACCACAGGCAGAGCCAGGCAACGACCATGGCTGATTCCTCCAACTCTTAAACTGTTCCCCCTCTCAGCTGAGGTTCACAGCTGCTTTGTGAGGGAGGCCCTGGGACACAGGGGGCCTGTGTAGATGTGATGTCATGAATGAAGGAGGCTGAAGCACACTGTCAACTCCCTGCAGACTCCATTCCCATCCGTACAGTGGAGTCACCAGAGCACACCTGACAGGGTGGGTGTGGGGTCAGTCAGTTCGCACTTGTCCAGCACAATGTCTGGCTCATAGGGATTCTCAGATTTGGAAATGGTGACAGTGGATGATGGCCTGCAGCTCTTCACCCACATGCACATTGTGGCAGCTTGCTGCTTCCTTTATAAACTCTGACTCAAAGTTATAAATACCAAGCCCAAACCTTTACCATCTTGACCTTTTAAAAACTAACAAACTCAGCTCATCTAGCCTCCCTCTCCAAGAGACTGTTAGTATGTTCCAGAGTGATGAGGCATGGTGGGGCAGGGGCCCCAGAGGGGAAACAGACCACACTTATGCCTCTGACATGCTTGCCCTCTCATGTTAATGGGCCCTAAGGCACCCCCCACCTGTGAGTCCTGTGCTTCAGTGCCCAGGATAAGAGGAGGCAAAGGGTCTTGGGACGGCTGCTTGGAGATAGAGCCCTACCCCCGCTTCATGTTGCAGGGGGCAGTTCTTCACAAACCCTCACACGCCACTTCCACACACAGCACAGGTGCCTCTCCTCCTTCCTAGGCTCCTGGCCCAGCTGAATGAAACCGAGGCTGCCTTTGATGAGTTTTGGGCAAAGCATCAGCAAAAACTTGAACAGTGTCTGCAGCTCCGGCATTTTGAGCAGGATTTCCGAGAGGTGAGTGGTCCAGGGCATGCAGAGAACCTGTAGGGTCATTTGTGTGTTCCTTTCTATAATGTGTGCCTACTGTGTGCCTGGCATGGGCTCTGGGTATACAAAACTAAAAAAATACAGTCCCACCTAGGATTCAGTATGACAGGGCTGTAGTATTATAGAAGGCATGTGTCGTCATTGTGTTATCTCCTTAGAGATGGCCAACTCATTGGAAGCCTATTAGGCATTTGTTTGTGTGGAATACATATACTGAGCCTTCCCTGTGGCCTAGTCCGGTGCTGGGCAATGAGGGCCCCATGGTAACACGTTTCCTGTCCTCAGGACACCTCTGGTCATGAAGGAGGAATCCTAAATACACAGGAAATAAGTGACCACATTGAGTTCAGTAAAAAAGCTATTGTGAGGCAGCGTCTAAGTGCCAGGTGACGAAGACCAGTGAACAGTTCTGTGGGGGACCATCCTCCAGTTCTAGCCCTTAAAGCGTCATGGATGTCACCTTTTGGAAGAGGCGGGATCTAGTTCAGCAGCCTTCACTGAACACTGTTAAAGTGGGCACGTGCTCCAGCCTGGGAGAGCGAGGTGAAGCCATCTCCCCAACTCAGACCAGAGAGGTGACATCAACCAGCCAGCCTGCCCAGCACTGGAAGCGCTAGAGAAGATAAGATGGCTGGGGAAGGCTCTCCAGAAAATTATTTGGGGACAATTGCAGATTCAAGGGCACTTACAACAAAATTCAGAGATCCCATGTACCTTTCCCCTGTTTCCCCAATGATAAAGTTGTCCAAATTAAAGCATAGAATCCCAGCCAGGTTAGTGACCCTGACACAGTCCATGCACAGAACATTCCATCACCACAAGGATCTCCAGTGTTTCCCTTTTATGGACACACCTACCTCCCTCCTCACCCCTGAACCCCTGATGACCATTAATTTGTTCTCTGTTTCCACAATGTTGTCACTTCAAAATGTTCTATAAATGGAATCATACAGTACATAACCTTTTGTTAAAAAAAAGAAACAATTTTTTTGAATTTTGTTTGAGAGAAGGTGAGAAAGAGAGAGAGAGAAAAGCGGGGAGGACTCAGAGCCGTCTCCATAGTTGTACATCATTAGTTGTGATGTGGTTCCATTTCACACAGGGGGATGTGGGGCTGTGGGGACCAGAACCAAACTGGGGGCTCCCGCATGGGAGGTGAGCACCTTTCACATGGGAGGTGAGCACCTTTCACATGGGAGGTGAGCACCTTTGCCACCGAGCCATCTCGTGGTTACCAGTTGCTACCCTGGACCTTGTGATTTCAAGGCAAGAGCTCAGCCGCTGAGCTAGCTCAGCATCTCCTGGCGATTGGCTCTTTGCACTCAGCATAATTCTCCAGAGATGCATCCAGGTTTTTATGTATACCAACATTTTATTCCTTTGTATTCCTAAGTAGTTAATATTCCAAGGTATGAACATGCCATAGTTCAACCATTCACCCGCTGAAGGACAATGGGCTACTTCCAGGTGTTTGCCATTCCAAATAAAGCTGTTATGAATACTCATGTATAGATGGTTAAAGATTTTTTTTTAAGATTTTTTTTATTGTTTTTGACAGAGAGAGAGATACAGAGACAGAGACAGAGAGAAGGGGGAGGGCCCAGAACAGTCTCCATAGTTGCACATCATTGGTTTTTCCACATAGTTTCATTCCACAGGTGGGCGCAGGGCTGCACAGGGCAGGAACTGGGCCGGGGCTCACCCCGGTGAGAACTGAACTGGGGGCACTCCCCAGTTCAGCACATGGGTCCACACAGGCCAGGGCCGGGACTAGATCCTCAGTCCCCGTGGCTGCAAAGTGAGCACTTAACCCACTGAGCCATCCCGACTTCCCCCATGTACAGATTTTTGCATGAACATTAGTTGTCATGTCTCTGAGGTAAATACTCGGGAGTGCAGTTGCTGGGTCATATGGTAGGTAGTTGAATGTTTAACTTTTTAAGAAAATGCCAAACATTTCCAGATGGCTGTAGCATTTTACATTCCCACCAGCTATGTATCAGTGATCCGACTTCTCCACATCCTTACCAGCGTTTGGTGTGGTACTTTTTATTTTATACACATATCCTGGCAAGTGTGTAGTGATAGCTCATATGGTTCTATTTTGCATTTTCCTAATGACTGATGACCTTGAACATCTTTCCATGGGCTTATTTGTCATCAATATATCCTCTTCAATACAATGTCTCTATCTCTACTTTCATTTTCTAGCTGGATTGTTTTGGTTCTTGCTGCATTTTTGAGAGCTCATTATGTACTTTAGATACAAGTCCTTTGTCAGATTTGTGGTTTGGAAGTATTTTTTTCCAGCCTGTCATTTGTCTTTGTATCCTATTAACAGAGCAAAGTTTTTTTTAATTTTGATGAAATTCAATTTATCAATTTTTTCTTTGAAGGATTATACTTTTGGTGTCAATCCTAAATCCTAGATCTCAAATATATTTCCCTAAATTTCTTAGCTTTTATTTCTAAAAGATAAGTTTTACATTTAAGTCCACAATTCATTTCAAGTTACTTTTTGTATACAGTGTGAGACTTAGGTCAAGGTTCATATTTTAAATCTCTGGATTTCCAATTGCTCCCTCAGCATTTGTTGAAAGGGCACTAATTCCTCACTTGGATTGCTTTTCCACTTTTGTCAAGCATCAGTTTGGCATATTATAGGGGGTCTATTGCTGGGTCTGTATTCTGTCCCTTCACTAATACCATATGGTCTTAATTACTGTAGCTGTTAATAAATCAAGAAATCAGATGGGTGAATTCTTTGTTTTCAAAATCACTTTAGCTATTCTAGTTCCTTTGCCTTTCCATGTAAATTTAAAATAATCTTGTCTATATCTACAAAAAATTTTGTTGGGGTTATGATCAAAATTATGTTAAAACTCTGTTTGGGAAAGAGTCAGCATCTTTACTATGCTGAGTCTTTCAATCAATGAACACAATATGTCTCACCATATATTTAGATTATCTATTATCAGTGTTCTGTACGTTTCAGCATACCCATTCTGTATATGTTTTGATTGACACTTACACTTACATATTTCATATTTTAAAAAGATTTATTTTATTGTTTAAGAGGAGAGAGAAAAGGGGGAGGGCCCAGAGCAGTCTCCATAGTTGTGCATCATTAGTTGTGACATGGTTTCATTCCACACGGTGGATGGGGGGCTGTGTGCAGGGCGGGAACTGACTGGGGGCCTCCCTCATGGGAGGCGAGACCCTTCACCACCGTGCCATCATGGCTGTTACCAGTTACACTGCAGTTCAGCATATGGGTTTTCATAGGCCAGAGTCGGGATTCGATCCCTGGACCTTGTGGTTGCAAGGCAAGCACTCAACCTGTTGAGCTATCCTGGCATCCCCTACATATTTCACTTTTAAGCAGTTATAAATGGTATTGTATTTTTAGCTTTGGTATCTGAGTATTTATTGCTATATATACAAATCCAATTGAGTTTTGTATATTTATCTTGACTCCTGAAACCTTGCTGATCACACTTATCCTAGGGTTTGTTTGTAGTCATTGGGATTTTCTACACAGATGATCAGGTCATATGCAAACAGGGACAGCTTGTTTTCTCCCTTTTCCATCTGTATGCCTTTTGTTTTATTTATTTATTTACTTATTTATTTATTGCCTTATGCACTAGCTGGAGCTCCCAGCACCTGAATTACAGTTGTGTTAGTGGACATCTTTGCTTTGTTCCCAGCCTTAGGGGAAAAGCATTGTTTTCACCAACATATGTATTATGCCTGTAGGATTTTTGTAGATGCTCTTTATCAAACTGAGAAAGTTTCCCTCTAATCCTGTTTTCCTGGAGGTATGTCTGGATTTTCCCTCTTCTCCCTTCATTCTTGCTTGTGTTCGTGTCTCTATGTCCTTTCCCTTTAGCTGTGGCTGCTCTGACTTGCTCCTGGATCTCTCACCCATTCTTCTGTTCAGGTCAAAGCTGCCTTAGATGTGTTGGCCCAGAAGATAGGGACCTTCACGGATGTAGGCAACAGTCTGGCGCATGTGCAACACCTCCTGAAGGACCTTACCAGCTTTGAGGAGAAGTCCAGTGTAAGGACTGGGACATGGACTGGTATGGGTGGGAGAGAGCCTGGTGAAGTGGTACTCACGGTGTCACCAAAGTTGCTCAGAAAGACACAGGAATTGGGCTTTTCTGCCATCTGAGCAGAAGCTCCAAGCTCCAAGTGACGTTGGCAGGTGGAGGGATGGCTTTCCTTACCCACCCCCACCGACCCTCAATTCCACACCATACCCCCACCCCCAGTCTCACCCCCACCCTCACAGACCCTCACTACTACACAGTACCCCCACCCCAGCCTCACCCCACCCCCACAGATCCCTTAAAAGAAATAATGCCCTGATTGCTTATAATGAACACAGCCTGAGCTGCGTTTCTGGGGCGGCTCTCTGTGCAGGTGGCCATGGAGCGGGCCCGGGCCTTGTCCCTGGAGGGTGAGCGGCTCATCGACAACAAGCACTACGCCGTGGATTCCATCCGCCCCAAGTGCCATGAGCTCCAGCACCTCTGCGACCAGTTTGTGGCAGAAGTCGGGCAGAGGAGGCGCCTACTCAACAAGTCCCTGGAGCTGCATGGCCTCCTGGAGGCGGTAGGACCCCCAACCCCGCACCCATGATGGGCAACCTGGCTCTTGTCCCACATGGCCAGCTTCCTCCACGTGGGGTGTACCTCAGGCATTGACTAGAAACTGGCCCATGCCCTCCTGTCTGGATGCCTTCCTATGGCCCAGATGGTCATGTCCTGACATAGTTGTCTATTTTCTAGAATTCACTCGCAACAACTAACAATTTCTTTAAAAGGCCCAGAAAATTACCATGTAGCTAACTCACTGCACTCTGCCTCTCTGTCTGTGTGGATGAGTCCAGTCCTGGGCAATTTGCTTGGCTTTTTACAGCACTGCGTTTCCTCCAGGAGAGTCCTTTGGACAGAATGGCAGAACTAGGATGATGTAGTGCTGCAGATATTCCCAAAAGCATAGCGGTCAGCAGACCGTGTGTGGGACAGCTAACAGGCCCCAGCAGGAGCCGAGACAGCTTCTAACAGTGCCATTCTCTCCCTCTGCAATGCTTCACGTGTCCAGTCCATGAAATGGTGTGATGAGGGGATTTACCTGCTGGCCTCGCAGCCTGTGGACAAGTGCCAGTCCCAGGATGGGGCTGAGGCAGCCCTCCAAGAAATTGAGAAGTTTTTGGAGACCGGTGCAGAGAATAAGATCCAGGAGCTCAATAAAATTTACCAGGACTACGAACCCATCCTCACCCAAGACCTGATGGTATGCCAACTCGGGCTTCTCACCTGTAGCTCACCTGTCCTGAATGGTGGGGAGTTACTACGGTGATGTTTGAAAGAATCATTTAATGACTTCTCAGAGAACATTAGGCATTTGAGAGACAGGTTGAATTGGGGGGTCATCTGGCTCAACTTTCCTTTCCCTACACAAGTTAGTTTCATGCCGCCTTCAGAAGGTCATGTTCAGATCTCCTGCGATCACGCCCTGTGAGGGCTGTGTTCTTGATGAAGGAGCCATTGCCATGAGTCCTGCTTCCTGCATGCTTCTCAGTATTGTGCTGAAATAGACCTGCCTCACTCTCGGCCAGCTGTCCTCAGCCCAGCCCCTGGGGCACCCCCAAGTGTACTGCCCCTTCCATCGGCGGCCTTTAGGTGCATGGAGAGGGCTGCATGTCCCTCCCTTCCGGCTGACTCCTCTAGACTTAGAGTACTTCATTCCATAGTGGGGTTCCCCTGTCCCTATCCACAGCGAGTGGAGCCTGTGCAGGATGTGTCACCAGCACTTAAAACGGAGTCTGACTCTACATAGGGTCTTTCTGTTTAAATTGCGGACGCTGACACTTATAAGGCATCTGGCTAACTCATCCATCACACCCTGTCACTTCAGAAACACGTGCAGAAGGTCTTCCAGAAGCAAGAGAGCATGGAAGAGATGTTTCACCGGAGACAGGCAAGCCTGAAGAAGCTGGCAGCCAAGCAGATGAGGCCCGTGCAGCCAGTGGCGCCCCGGCCCGAGGCACTCACGAAGTCACCCTGCCCCTCCCCGGGTATGTGCGGGCACACCCTGGTCCTCCAGGGGACACCCTCCTTTCTTTCCACAGTGGGCCCCAGCTTAGAGGCGGTCATCAATTCTGTAAACAAAGTTTTCTCAGCACTCAACCTGCTGATTCATTTACTCTCATCTGTGCTGCTTCTGTGCTGAGCTCACAGAGCTGAGAGGTTGTGGCCAACATGTGTGACCCTCGGAACTGGAATAACTGTCTAGGGACTTTCCTGGGCCTGTTTACCGCAACTCCAGTCTCTCTCCCTACCCCTTTGTCCTCGGTGCTGTTGCCAAAAGCAGTGTTTCCCTTACCCATGACTCCAGCTTCAGCCCCAAAGCCTCTCCGCACTGTGTCCAATGCCTGCCCACCAGGTACCGCAGTCAGGAGCTCTGGTTCCTCATCCCATCTCCCCCGGTGAAGTCCTCTAAGGCTGAGCCAGACACTGCACCATTTCCCAGACACTCCTTCCCGTTCCCTCCCTCCCTGTCCGCAAACACTCTCCTAGCGGCTGGGAACAGTTCCTGAGGGTGTCCTCAGGGCTTTGTCAAGAGCCAGTCATAAGAGTCCTCGAGAGCCGCTCCCACCCGCAGCTCGCAGGGTCAGGGGGGACATCACTCACTGGCCTGTTTGGAGCCTCCTGGACCAGAGGCGTTTCTCTCACAAAGTTCTTTCCTCAGTTGCCCGACCCCACCCCTGCCAACCTCCAACCCCCCTCTCACCCTCCCTCACTCCCTGGGCTGAGAACTGGGAGCCCCACTGTGGAAGTGAACGAACTCCAGCTTGTACTCCTGACCCATCTTCATTTATGCTGTGCTTGCCTCACTGTTCTTTAGGCTGCTTGACTTTTGCCTCTGAAAGTAAAAATAAAAATCCAGTCACTGCAGACACACACTTTTGCCCTCTCCGTGCAGTAAGATGTGAAGTTATACCCAGCTTTCTCTTTTTTTCCCAACCAGGCATCCGGAGAGGTTCTGAGAACAGCAGTTCTGAGGGCAGCGCACTCCGTAGAGGGCCCTACCGGAGGGCCAAGGTGAGACCCCACTGTTCTGGCACAAACCTCCCCTGCCCCTAGTCCTACTGCCAGCTGGTTGCCCCACCCACCTTGGCTGGCACCCAGCCTGGTTCTCCCGCCCCTCCCCCACAGGGGGGCCAGCGCACCATCCATCCTTCCCTCCTGCGGGACCTCAGGTTGCAGATCCATTCCAGTTGGAACATGAACTGAGGAGCCTTAAAGTCAGGACATTAGGCTGTGCCTTCTCTGTTTTGAAATCTCCGTGTTCTGGGTGCTTTTCTCTCCCCAGAGTGAAATGACTGAGAGCCGGCAGGGCCGGAGCAGCTCCGCGGGGGATGAGGAGGAGAGCCTTGCCATCTTGCGCAGGTGGGTGGCTGCCTTTCCCGGCACCACTGAGCCGCTAGTCCAGATGCTGCCAGTGCAGCCCAGTCACCCAGATCTCAGCCTCTGACCAGGACAGTCTGAATGTAAATGAGCCAGAGTTGGTGGAAAATGGCAGCCTTTACCCCAAAGTCACAAAGTGGGCATGAAGCTGGCACTGTGAGGTCCGCACATGTGCATGCATCATCATGCAGTGTACAGACGTGGAGTGCACGTGTCCATTTGTCAGTCTACATCTGAAACCAAGATAAATTTAGGTTTTATTAGAAAAGCTACATTTGTCCCTGGGTCCTTGGGCAGGACTTTGCTGATTTGAAATGGCTTGTATTCTCCTTTCTCCAAGCCCAGGTGAGAAGACCAGTGTGATTCGGCCCACCTGCACACATGTGGGGTCAGCCATCAGCCACCCCCTAACCCAGCTTCCTGTCTCCTCAGTGGTCATGACCCCTCCCACCACGCAGAAGCCTTCCCAGGCCTTCCTGGCCCCATGTGCTGGGCCTCACTTCTCTCTCCCTCTCTCACCTCTCTTCTCTCATGCCCCAACCCCAGCTCAGGCTCTTCTTATCACACACCTAGACCGGTTCACAGCAGGTGTCGTGGGTGTTCTGCACAGTCCACTCTGGGATTGCATCTGTCCCTGCACACAAGGGTTTGATGAGGTCTGAACTCTGGACTTGACAGGGAAGGTACTTCCAACGTCCTCCAGGGTTGGCTGTCACTTTCCCCATAGAACCTTACCTTCTATTCAAGTGGAGCCATTCGATCACCTTTCCACAAAGGTATCCCACACCGTCACCTTCCTGTGTTTGCACACTCTGAAATAAGTGCTCAGAATGCCCCACACACACTGCTTGGCCCTCAGCCTGCTCCACTCTGTACACACACTGTGCTCTCTGCTCCCAAACAACAGCGCTAATTGTGAGAATTAAAATAAATAGCATTTATTGTGAGAGGGAGGTCGGAGGCCCCTGTCCCTTTGCCACCCCATTTAGGAGCACGGATTCTTTGAACACAGCCTAAGGCCTTGTTGAGTGCTGACAGCTGTTTTAGAACTGACTATACTCAATGGTCCCAACCCAGGAACAACCTGCTGCACTCCAGTTCCTGTGTATTAAAATGGGATGCATGGTTTTAGGCTGTCACAGGTGGTCCTCATCGTCAAAGGAGGTCTGAGCAGCTGGTTTGCAAGCCCACACCCTCCTCAGACTCTATAACATGACAGGCACAAAGTCGCTCCCCACATCATCACTGCACTACGCTGTGTGCAAGTGGGTGGCGGTGGGCAGAGGGGCAGCTGAGTGATGCATCAGGGAGGGCTGCAGACTGCCCCCAGGCACAGAGGCCCAATGCTCACCTAGGAGGGGCTCTTCCTGGGAGAGAGACAAGGGGCAGCTGGTGAAGCCAACAAGGCTCAGTCTGCAAGTGGGGAGACTCGGAGCCATGACCTACCTGGAAGAGAGGAGGCTTGAGACGTGCTTCAGGCATCAGGGTTCATTTTCTGCAGGTGGCCTCAAAGCTAGGAAGCAGGTCAGGGAATCTGCTCCAAGATAATCAGTTCATGTGAACTGTTCACAGGCATGTGATGAACGAACTCCTTGACACGGAACGGGTGTACGTGGAGGAGCTGCTCTGCGTCCTAGAGGTGAGTCTGCACTTGGGGACCACGGCTGGGCTGTCCTGCCCTCTGTGGTCTTGTGTGCACCAGAGAGCATGTGAAAGAAGGTTCATGGCAGCTTTACTCATAACAAAACAACTCAAATGTCCATCAGCGAGACAAGGAACAAGTAGATTTAGGTAGATTTGCACAGGGACAATATTTATAGCAAGACCAGAAGCTGCTACTGTACAGAACCACACATGACCCCAGGAGCATAATGATGAGCAGAAGTCAGACAAAAGTGCACGCAGTTCCTGCACAGGAAGTCCAAGACAGGCAGAGCTGCTCTGGGTAGAAAGGTCAGAGTGGAGGCTGCCTGAGTGCTGGGATTTTGCCTAGAAAGGGAAGAGGAGCTTCTGGGCGCTGGAATATTCTACATCTTGATCTGGGTGGTGGTTACAAAGGCATAGACATATAAATAATTCGCCAAGGTATACACATAAGATTTGTCCCCTTCATAGAAGGTATACCTGACAAAAAGAAGGATGGAGCCTCTCCTTCCCCCCAAAATTAGTGCTATTTGTAATTCATTCATATTTCATGGTGCTTGTCCAGAATCATCTTAGAAATGGTCAGTAACTAAATACAAGATAAATTTACTTTCTAAAACCTAAGACAGCCTCACCTGTCCTGAGGCGCAGCCACGTGGAGACCAGGCTTTGGTGTTTGCCGATGGGGAGGCTGTTAACATGGCCCAAAGTCCTCTATCAGCAGCTGTTCACGATCCCCCTCCTGGTCTCTCCTCTTCCGCAGGGCTATGCTGCTGAGATGGATAACCCTTTAATGACGCACCTCATCTCAACAGGCCTTCAGAACAAGAAGGACATTTTATTTGGAAACATGGAAGAAATTTACCACTTTCATAACAGGTGGGATCCTTCCTCTGATCGCACTCAGAGATATCTCGCCTGTAAAGTAGCTGCCTTCAGGGAGCCGAAACCAAAACAGCCTCTGGGCCGTGCTTTGCTGGTGGAGAGGAGCCCTTCCTCCCTCTCTCAAGGAGGGGCTGAGCTCAGAGGGGCCAGAGACCCAGCAACAGTGTGGGGGATGTAGCCGGGGCAAGTTCTCAACCAGGGGCTGGCAGGTTACAAATGGGCACACAGCACCAGTGGAGAGATGCCCCGGAGCTTTGTCAGCATGACCTTGAAGGGCAGCTGGCTCCTCCTGCCTCTCCTGTCCTTCAGGACCACCAGAAGCCAGTCCCCACCCACCCCCCAAGAGTGTGCATTTGTCGCGCTGGGGTGTCATCTAAGGCCACAGCACTTAGCAAGGCCAGTTTTGTTCCCAATCCCATTCTTGAAAAGGGTGGCAATGTCAGCAGTTTCTTTCCTGCCTGTTCCCCCCCTGTGAGAGCAGTTCGTGGCCTCATACTTCGGCCCTTCTGGGGCTGCTCACCCTTAGCTCTTCCTCAGGTTTTTTGGGAGAGCTTGTGGGAGCGGGGATGAGCAGGCAGACGTAAGTGTAGAGGCAGGCAGAGGATTTCAGTGCCTGCGGGTTCTGGAAAGTGGCCAGCTGTGAGCCAGCCACCTCCCACAGCTACCCTGGGCCCAGGAGCGTGGCAGCCTGGGGCTCGGGTCCCACCCTCCTCTAGACTTCAAGGGGCACTTGGGACTTCTGTCTCATCACCTGTTTTGCCCCTCTGTCCTCAGCATCTCTCACAACTACCCATTGATAAAGGAGGCACCAGGTTACAGCTGAACCTACCTAGGGGCTTTCCCTTGGGCATCAAGATGAGTGGGTGGGCTAGTCTCTCAGCATCCTGGGAGCTCTGGCCAGTCCTTGCACACTGGACCTCTGGCTGCAGGTCTAGTGTAGTGGACTGATCCCCAGGAAGCTTCCTTTCCCACTGGCATTTACCCCATGGTGGACGCCAGTCAGAAACGTAGGAAAATTCAGCATGACTCAGGAGCAGTGCTACGGGGTGGGGGTGGGGGGAGAAGGCCTGGGGGCAGAGCCAAGACCCCCCCCCCCATGTCTGCAGAAAACCAACAGAGTGCATGGGTCACAGGGGATGGGAGTCCAGAGCCTACAGGCGCTCCCGCCTGTCTGCCTGTGGACTCTTTGTAGCATGTTCATGCTGAGAAAAAAGGAGCTGTCCTAACTTCCGTGTGAGGAACGCCAGAAACATGAAGTGGTCATGGGGCCGTGTCTCCTTAAACCTGAGCGTTTGGTGTAGTCAGGACTCTAGGAGTGACAGGTGTGGGCTTCTGGTTCCTGAAGTCAGACTAGGTATTCTCACACACAAAAATCTCTAAACTGTCAAGAGTTAGGAATAAAATTACTCTGGAAAATACTGTAATACCTATTAATTTGTTACAGATGCTGTCTTATTCAGGTTGTTTATCATATGACCTAATGCAAACTTTCTTTGTCTAGAATATTTCTGAGGGAGCTAGAAAACTACATAGACTGCCCAGAGCTGGTTGGAAGGTGTTTTCTAGAAAGGGTATGTGTTTTTTTAACTGTACTTTCCCATGCCTTACTTCCTAAAATTATCATTTCTTAACACAATAATAACTTTAAATTCTATTACAGTCCCCATCTAACCAACTGAAATTACAAAGCACCAATGTTCCCAGTTTGGCTGAGATTATGTAACACTTTTTGTTAGGGCTGAAAGAATATGATTGTTTCAAAAGCCCAATCACTAGTTCGAAAAAAAGAAAAACTATAAAACATAATCTTTGAGATATGCCATAATTATCAAGCATCTACGTTTAGATGAAGCTGAACCTTTCTTGTGCTGGTATTCTGTTTTGTATTTAATCTTGTCCTGGTTAAGCCTCCCTTGCTGACTACCTGGCATTTAACAAGTCACCTGTGTTCCCTGAGCATGTTTCTCCTCTTCAAAATGTTAGTTGTCTGCCTCCTTCCAGGGCTGGACAGTCAGCTAAAGTAGGGGGTGGGGGGTAAGGAGAAACTTTGGGAGCAGGAAAGGGCTGCTGTCTTCTCCACAAGGTCCCACGTGATTCTCTTACGTCGATCTCCATAAACTGCTAGTTTAGCATTGTAGAAAATGCAGCTTACTGATAGCAATAAAAATAAGTCATTTTTACATATAAACTAGAGGCTGAGGTTGTTATAATGAATTGATATGAAGAGGCAGAAGGGGGGAAAAGGGGAGCAATATTATGTTTTGACTCAGCCTGGCTGTCTGTAAAGCTTCTGGTGTCATTTGAGAATTGGAGTGGAGCATCATGCTGTAAGCCAGTGGTTCTCAAAGTATCTCTGGGAATTCGTTATAATGAGAGTTCTCAGGTCTCACCCCAGATCTGCCGAATCAGAACCTCAGTGGAAACGGCAGTCTGTTTTAACAAGCCTGCTTGTTTTCATGTGCGTGCAAGTTTGAGCACCACTGTGTAATCCATGCTTTGGAGATTCTTTCTCTGGGAAGTCTGTGTTAGCCCTCTGTTTAGTTTTAGTTTGTTGTTCCTATGGCAAAAGCCAGCTATATTAAACTAATCTGTATAAAAGTGGTGTCAGGGTTAATGCATCCCTGAGACATGCTGCAGGGGTGAACAGGAATTCAGGAAGAGGTCAGATGGGTCCCAGAGGGGCCAGGGGGTTGGGGGGCAGGTATCAGGTGACCTTACACAGCAGGGCCTGCCCTGAGGGGTGTGGAGGCAGCCCTCCAGGAGCTGAAATGAAGGTAGTGTCAGAGGTGCGCTGTAGCATGGTCTCTGTCCCGGTCTAGATGGAGGAGTTCCAGATCTATGAGAAGTATTGCCAAAACAAGCCCCGCTCTGAGAGCCTGTGGAGACAGTGCTCCGACTGTCCATTTTTCCAGGTATGTTTTGGAACCTTCTTTAGAGTATAATTTCCTTTATTAATTAACTCTCAAACAAAAAATAAAGGAAGAGATTTTGGTGGCTGCAGGAATGCCAGAAGAAACTGGATCACAAGCTGAGTCTGGACTCCTACCTGCTGAAGCCAGTCCAGAGGATCACCAAGTACCAGCTGCTGCTCAAGGTGAGGCCCTGGGCAGCCATGCCTGGCAGAGCGTCCACGGGAGCGCTACCCCCAGCCTGGCCTCTGCGGCTGCCCTCACTGTGATCCCCTCCTAGACACACTCTCACTCAATTTCAGCTGCCCCAGCTGTCCCTTGGTCTCGAAGCCACCTTCCTTCCATCCCTGCAAGGGACTGCCTCTTCATAGACCTTTGTGTGCTGGCCATTGTTGGGACAGGGGCGGGGACAGTGAGGTGACATATGGGCAAACCCCACCCCACGGAGCATATGTTCAAAGGGTCTGCACGCCATGCAGGGCCGTGCTCCCACACCAGTTTTCCTGGCAAGGCCTCACCTGTGTCCATTATCTTTGTGGGCCGGAGCAAGCCAGCGAGTGATGGGAAGAGGGTACCTGAACAGTCAGATGTTCACTCCGAGTATCACCCTTGAAGGAAAGAAGCAGCCCGCTTAGAAGTGGGGAGACATGGGACTGGGGGCTCAGTCTGAATTTGCCAGGGCCGAGCTGCATGGGGGTGCTGGCCCTGGCAGGGGAGAGATGCAGGTGGCTGCACTTGCTGAGCTCAGCTGTGTTCAGCTCAGGGGGTGCCCTGAGCACCTGGGCTGTTGCGGGGTGGGGTGCAAGGGCTTCAGGGAGGTGAGAGGGCAGCTTCCTGAGCTGCTCTGAGGCCACTGGCCCCTGGGAAGGCCCCATGTGCTAGGAGGGTGTGTCCATAGGTGTCTGTGGTCTTGTCCCTGCTGGCAACAACTGAACAGGAAGCCACCCTGTGTGTCCTGAAGGTCCGCGTTCAAGGCTACCCAGGGCCTAGAGTTCCGGGACACAAGCACTAGAGTTCAGCAGCTTCTGAGGGTGAGGTGGGGGTGCAGGTCCCAAAGGTGTGTGGACACATGCTCATTCCCCACTCCCAGGAGATGCTAAAGTACAGCAGGAGCTGCGAGGGGGCCGAGGACCTGCAGGAGGCGCTGAGCTCCATCCTGGGCATCCTCAAGGCTGTGAACGACTCCATGCACCTCATCGCCATCACCGGCTATGATGTAAGGGCCACCTGTGTCCCCCACCCTCTGGGAGTGCAAACGAGCCTCTTGGTGGGACAGCCCATGGCCAGTGCAGGCTGTGCCCTTGAGCTTCGCTGTGAGTGTAGCACCTGCAATTTGTTAAAGCCCTGACTCGGGGGGCCTGGGGCAGGCCTACAAGCAGGCTCGCCAGCAGGTAGAGAAAACAGGACGTTTTCACCCCTTGGAGGTGCATCTCTGAAGATCCTTCATTTCTGCTCTTTTCCTGAGGTCAGCATCACTCAGGGAACAGGTGTAAATCAGTGTCCTCTGATGCTGCTCATGGGCTGATGACATGTAACACATGGGCATAAAAGGCAGATTTCTGCTTTCTCCTCTTGTGTGCCCGTGTAAGGTCAACTTACTACTTCTTTTAGCCTCTCTGTAAGTCCATTCCGTGCTTGCTCTCAGTTTCTTTTAAGTAATAGACTTTATTTTTAGAGTAGTTTTAGGTTCACAGCAAATTGAAAGGCAGGTATGGAGATGTCCCACAAAACTCCTGCCTCCACACTCACAGCCTCCCTATTATCAGCACCCCCACCAGAATGGGACATTTGTTACAATCTATGAACCGACATTGACATGTCATTATCACCCAGAGTCCGTAGAGTCCATCAGGGTTCACTCTTGGTGTAGCCCGTTCTATGGGTTTACATAAATGTGTAGTGATGTGTACCCACCACTGTATTTCCTACAGAGTAGTTTCACTGCCCTAAAAGGCCCCTGCGCACTTTCCCTGCCCACCTTCCCACCCCCTGAAACCACTGATCTGTCCCCTGTCTCCAAAGCTTTGGTTTGACCAAATGGGATGTAGTCAGAATCGGGTGCAGCCTTCCCAGATGGGCTTAGCAGCATGCATGGAAGGCCTCCATGTTCATTCTGGGTTTTAAATGCTCCTCATGTCACCACGCATTTTAGGGGAATCTGAGTGACTTGGGGAAGCTGCTGATGCAGGGCTCCTTCAGCGTCTGGACAGACCACAAGAAGGGCCATGCCAAGGTGAAGGACCTGGCCAGGTTCAAGCCCATGCAGCGACATCTGTTCCTGCATGAGAAGGCCGTGCTCTTCTGCAAGAAGAGGGAAGAGAATGGGGAAGGGTACGAGAAAGCCCCGTCCTACAGCTACAAGCAGTCCTTAAATGTGAGTAAGGCCTGTTTCCAGCACCTGCACAACATCACAGCGCCTGCCCTAAAGGGAAGGATCAGGGACCCATTCTAGGTTGTAACTGAGCCTTGGTCACAATGTCTACCTTCCAGCACATGCCTCTTATCTTTGGATGTGAGAGTCTGGGGGTCTCTGGTCCTTAGCCCCCACCCCAACACTAACACCTATCTTCTTATTTTGTGCTCCCAGATGACAGCCGTTGGCATAACGGAGAATGTGAAAGGTGATGTGAAGAAATTTGAGATCTGGTACAATGCCAGAGAGGAAGTTTACATCATACAGGTTAGGCCCTAATCTTTCTCACCCTGGGCTTTAGAGACTCCTCAAGTCTCTTTAGGATTGTCGATGAAAGGCTTCTAGTGAGAGCTGGTGTCTAGAATCTTCCATGATGCTTTAGCACCTGGCAGCCAGGAGTAGCACTATTCATTGGGGGGCGCTGCCCTGGTCTGTCTTTAACCTGAGCTGAATCCAGAATGAAGTACAGGGAAACACTGCAAGTTTAGGGGTGCTAGAGGTGTCCTTCCAGAAAACTGGGCTCAGGCTCCGGCAGCCCTAGCTCATGCATTCCTGGATGGTGCAGGGGCATGCAGCTAGCCTCTGCCACACTTATACCCATGGCTGGGTTGTCCTGGTGGGGAGTGTGTTCTGAGCCCTCCCCCAACCTTACATCTTGGTAAAGGCAGGAAGTGGGTGAGGCTGTAAGTGCATTTGTGAGCCCCCAGGTGCAAGACCCCAGGTGCCCTATGAAGGGGTCACCTAGGATGGGAAAGTGCCTCTCCTGGTTGCCTTCACAATTTGACCCACTTGATGGTCTGGGCCCAGGGCTATGTGGCAGGCCTGTAGCACACTACACGTAGTTGTCTACAACTCACAGTACCCACATCAGCACAGCCAGACCCACGGAGCTAAGGCAAGGATGTAGCCAACACTCTGGCTTTCTGCAGGCCCAGCATCTACAGCGCTCGGCTGCCCACCTGGCACTGCCCCTCAGGCCCCACACACTGTGTTGAGGAAGGACAGAGCCCTGGCCATGGTTCATGTGCCTCATAGTCTCCTCACCCTGGAAATTTAGAGTCCACTTGTGAGAGTTCAGATTCCTGCTGTCCTTGTCATCCAAAACAATGTCAGGGCCACAGAAAAACATACTCACAAGGAACAGTTTATGCCACAGGGTTTTCTCATTGAGTCAGCCCTCACTGACTGAGCAAGGATACTGGCCCGATGGTCAGCCCACTGGCTGGTGTTGTAGTGCCTTGAACCCTGTCCGACCCTGCCCTTGCTGTGGGGGAGGTCCCAAAGCAAGGGGGTGTGCCACCATTCATGCCCCTCCCGTCTCTCCCACACAATGTTCTCATTATCGATTTCTAAGATGGTCCCCACAAGTGTCAAGAGTAAAATACCAAAGCGTGTGTAAAATACCAAAGCGTGTGTCTTCAGGGAATGGGAGTCCTTACCTCCTGGCATTCTTTTGGGGGATAGGCACCAACTCCTGAGATCAAAGCAGCGTGGGTGAACGAGATTCGGAAGGTGCTGACCAGCCAGCTGCAGGCATGTCGAGGTAAGAAAGGGTTGGTTGGTATTCTCTCTTAGCCCTTGCTCCAGGGGCATTTTTACATATATGTCCAAAGCAGCCTCAGATTTATTAGTTATCTGAGAAAGCATAGCATTGAGAAGTAAAGGTGTCAGGTTCAGGTTCTTTAGCTAATCACGAGTGGTTTGTTTCCTCCTTGCAGAAGCCAGCCAGCACAGGGCCCTGGAGCAGTCGCAGAGCTTGCCCCTGCCAGCATCGTCCAACACAAGGTGAGGGACATGTACACTTGAAACGCCACCCACCATATCAGGAAGTGTCACTGTAGGAATTTGCATGTGCCACCAAGTTTCCTTGGCCCCTGTCACCTGATGCTCCTGGTCATTGGGGTTACTTTGCATCTCCCAAAGCCCCCTGAAGTGCTTTTCCTCTGGAATCATAGGATGCTGGGTCAGCCCCAGCGGGTCCGCCTCTAAGACATGTGTCTCTGGCCCAACCCCCACCAGGCAGAGACCAGTCCCTGATAGCTCTCTCATTTTCTGCCTGTGGGTCATTCCCCAGGGCAATCAGCTCATGATGTAGGGCTGTTTCAGATAACAGTTAACCACCAACAGGGACAGTAGTGCCTCAGACAGGGACCCTCAGATGGGAGAGGCTCAGAGCCATAACTCAGCAGATGCAGGGCACATTTCAGACATTGGCCTTCACGTCAGCTTCGTCATAGTCTTTCTGTCCTTATTTTTCTTTTTTATTTATTCACTTACATTTTTACTTTATTTTTTCTGCTTCTTTTATAAGCCATCTGTAATCATTCATGGGACAGGATATGGTCTAAATAATCCATAGAAAAATAATTTTAAGAGAAAGACCTCCTCCACCCCCCAAAAACAAACACCACCACCTCCTGCCTGATAGCTAATAAGGTGGTTTTGTTCTCATTGGTTTCGGTAAGTGCTTGGCCACTCTGCAGCAGTAAGACGTGCCACTTTAAGGACTGGGTAGGAATTCAGGGGTGGCTAGAGGCCTTAGAGCCTTGTGGGGAGTTTTCAAACACTAACCAGACCACATACTCTTTCTTTTCTGGTGTATCTGATGTCATTAGTCCCTCTAAGGGGAACACAAGAAACATCAAAAAGTTGGAAGAAAGAAAAACTGACCCTCTAAGCTTGGAAGGATACGTGAGCTCAGCATCGTTGGCAAAACCCTCGGAAAAGGGCAAAGGTAGGTGTCTACAGCGACAGAGCCTGTGTGTAGCAGTCAGGTCAGAAGAGCACAGCCTCCTATCGGAACAAAGGAGTGTTTGTAACGAGTCCAGGATTCCCACCCGCCCTACATAGAGTGCTGGAACCTCCCAGAGGAACCCCTCTTCCTCAGGGGCAGTGTGCGCTCCAGTCCTGCAAACCCAGCTCGGAGATGAGCCCCGATGTGACCTGTGCCCTCCCCAGAGCCACCCTGGGTTGGGGACGCCCTCTGCACTGTCCCTTTCTCTTCCTTTGTAGATGACACAGTCCCTAGCTCTACCTCAGAAAGTTCTGCGCTTTCCAAGAAGCGCTTTACTCTGCAGGGCTTTGCTAACCTCAAAGGTCAGAAAGGTAAAATTTGGCACCCGCCTAAAATAATTTTCTGGACATGTCCCTCGCTGTGGTGGCATGTTTGTCATCCATTCATCTGGGGATCATTTGTGAGGATGGTCTTAGGTAGGGCATCTGCCTGCTTTACCACGAAGTGCAACCATTCAGAAGCATTTTTCCACTGAATCCTTTTTCACTGATGCCGGTATGTCTGTTATACACACAGCCAAAGTCCTCTTTTGGGAGACTTCTCTTTGAAAAGGTGGAGGTGAGCTTTTCTAATGAAGGACTGCTCAGAAACTGGACTTGTCCTTTGCTTTTTTGGTCCAACTCCCCCCATGCCACCCTCTCCCATTCTTGCTTTTTCCTGGCAGGCCCCTGTGGGCATGAACCTTTCACTGCAATCGCTCCCCTTCTAGAGTGCAGAAGTGGGGTATCAGCGGATTGCTCAAGTGTGGTCTCAGCTACCTGAGGGGCCGCTGCTCCCACCCAGGGCACAGTGAGTTGCCCCTGGATGGAGATCTCGAAAAGCCTGCCCCGCTTTGAGTGCTTCTTGACAGTGAACTATTACGTATGAAAGGGCAATACACCAAGGGAGCGCATGAAGCAGACCCTTTACTGACGTTCCAGGGTGAGTGTTATGGGGCTCCCCGCCCGATGCTAAAAACCAGTGTCATCTAGGGTTCTTTTCACTGGTCCAGACACTGGTCCAGAAAATTGAAAGGGTGTTTTTTCCAATTTATAAAATACCTTTTAATTTGCTCCAAACTTTAAAAATAGAGAAGGGGGATAAATTCTGGTCTCTGTACAATACTTTGCTAAGTATGGAAAGTATGCATACTATGCTTACTTTTATACAGAACTCAGGAAACATACCGGTACCCAAAGGTGGCCCCATGAAATGATGATGCCAATTGCGAGAGTGAGCTGCACACAGGTGTCATCTCTTCTTTTCCTCAGGGCTCTCCCCTCATCTGTGGGGTCCCTCCACCAGCTTAGTTTTGTTCCCAGGAAGCTACTTTTTGAATCAGTGGAAATTAGGCCATTCAATGTTTGTGTTCCATCTCAGCATGAACTCAGTGTTCCTCATGGCCTCCTCAGCACTCTGCATGCAGTTCCTCACTCTCTCCCTCTCTCCTCTCTCTCTTTCTCTTTTTCTCTCTGTTATATTTTTGTCTCTTCCTCCTTCTGCAGCTTCTCCTACCAGTCCTGACAAAAAAGCTAAGCGACACGAAGTAAAGAGCGATCCAACGCCTTTTGGTTTACGAGGTAGAGTGGTTCGACCTTCTGGACATAGCTTGACATCTATTTACCCGTCTGGTTAGAGGCGCTGTCTGTCTTGCCACTACACATCATCTAAGATGCACAATGAAATAGGTCTCGACTAGCCAGAAGCAAGTGCACTGTTTTGTTCAAACGCATGGTGCTCTGGCAACAGATACTCTGATGATGTGAAGCTTCTCAGGGAACGCCTCATGCCAGGTCTGCCCAAAACCTACAGAACTACCCACTGGCCACTAGAGGGAGCTGACACCTGGCTGGCATTTGGGTTGGGTGGGGTTGGGCTTTATTATTCAGCAGGGCAGCCCTCCCCACACATCCCTGCATCCTCTACTAAACTACCGGTAGTTTGTCACAATGCTCCTTGGGGAAATCCCATAGCAGCTGTGGGATCCCATTCAACTTCTCATTTCATGGGGGAGATGACCGGACAGACAGATGGAGCCAAGATCTATGATGGAGCCTTCTCCTTTCTTGTCCCCCAACCCCCACCACCTAGGGAAACCCAAAAACTCCCCTAGCCCAGCTTGAGAGTCTCAAGTTCTCAGAGAAGATTTCACTTAGTGAATCTTCCTGAGTTTTAGAACAATTGTGAAAGTTTCCGAGGGATACAGTCTGCACCAGCATCCCTACACACACTGCCAGAGACCACCCAGAGGTCACCCACAGCCCACTCTGGCCTCAAGCAACACTCCGCACCCTGAGGACCCAGGCTGCAGCCTTCCTGCCGCCCCTGAGCATGACAGCTCAGCATCCACACTGACCCTTTCCCACAGCCTTCTGCAGACCACATCCAGCTCACCCCAGGTGCTTAGGAGAAGACTCCGTTCCGGCTGACAAGTTTCCTGGGAGAGGCTCTTTCTGTCCCTTACGCTTGTTCTGCTGAAGACCCGGAGCCTCCGAGGCCTGTCCGCTGTGCTCTGTCCCTGGCGTAGCAGGCTGGCACACAGCAGTCGCAAACGTGGGCTTGAGTGCCACCCTGTGTAGCTCAAATGCTGCTTCTGTGGCTTTTTAGCCAAGTGGTGTCACCTCCGCAAGCCCGTCTCCTCGTCTGTAAAGTGAAGATAAGGCCACCCTGCAGGGACGCAATAGATGTGTGTAAAAGCAGGGAGACACGGGCTCAGCAGCCAGTCCTTCTCACCCTCATCATCGACCATTTTAGTCCACAGCAGGTGATGCTGAACTCAGGCCTTCCTGGCTGGCGCTGTTGCTCAGGCTTAAGAGCTTGCTCTCTAAAAAGCTTCATCAGCCCGTGGTTTTACTCAGTATTCATGCACCTTGGCCTAATGTCCCGCAAAACTCCCAGCATCCTATGTAGGTCAAGAGTACGCTGCCCTGATTTGTGATTGTTACTCTACCAAACCCTTTCATTTTCCTGTTCCACACTTGGGGACTCAGGCACGGTCAGGTACAGTATTTTCCACTTAGTCTCTGTCGCACTATTTTATGGCAGGAACCCTAGAGCCTGTTAAAGAGGGTCCACCCAGTGGCTCCGGGGCAGAGAGAGACCAACCACAGGCCCAGAGGCTGCTGTGTGTCCAGAAAACCTTTTCGCTGCAGGCACCAGGGGGCAGAGTTGTTGAGTTTCCCGTGATACAAACACAGCCACACTGCTCTCAAGCGAAGTTTACGAAAGGTCTGCTGGCCAGGCATGCTGCCTTCTCTGCTCACAAAACAGCCTTCATCTTCCTGTCCTCACGCTCCTCAGACTTCTGTTTCTGTTTTGCCAGAAACCCTGCCATAGGGGACATAAAGGGGAAAGACATTTGTAGCCAGGCTACCTGGCTGAGACCCCCAGTGTCCCCTACCCAGTGCTCAGTCTTAGCTTCCCAGACTGTACGACAACCCCAGACATGTCCGAAGCAGGCAAACTGGGTGCTTTGTAGCTGGAAACTCGTGGTCCCCAATTTGTGCACAGACACAGGCTGGTAGTGACATCAACAGGGCTACTGTGTGTTCAGCACACCTACCCTCACCCCAGCACCTGGCCTCAGGTAGGCAAAGCTCAGGGGTTCTCCTGGCCTGCTGTGGGGGGAAGTTTTCAGGGGGCTTCCAGAGCTGCTGGTATCTGCTGGCTTCTTTGGCTCTGAGATATTTGCAGATGCCTGCTTTATTCCCAGGGCTCACTGCTCTGCTGGTTGATGGGAAACTCTGGGTCCCAGCTCCCTTTTCTAGGATGACAAAGACAGCTTTTTTAATGCCTCTTTCACACAAATTTTTCATTGCCAACCTTAAAAATTCTCAGCCTGGGGAATTGGCCCATTGGACAGCCGGCCCCTTTGAAGGCTGACTTCATAAAGGAGAGTGTGCATTTTGCACTTGTCTTCCTGTAGTTTCTTCACACCCAGTACCCTCTCCTCAGGGAAGAGCATGCTTCCAAATGCAACTTGGAACTGGATGTGCCCAAGCCCAGACTACCCAAGCAGTCTTATTACCCAGATCTGCTTGCTCACTTTAGAAGTGCCATCAGTACTGTGTTACAGCGTGATCGAATGCCAAAGGACTGTGGCTTCGGCCTGTTGCTTTATTACTGACATTTATTGCATTTATCCAGGTCAGGAATGCATCATCTCCCATCTCCCTGCAACTTACTTGCATTCTTACCCCAAATGGAAAATATAGTTACTCTTTGGGGGTAATGATGAAAGTCCATAAGAAAGCCTTCTTCCCCTCACTTGCTGGCTGAGGAGGTGGTTAGGGCTCACACAGGCAGGCCCTGCAGCCCGATGGCCTGGGCTGGGATTCCCATCTTCATCGCCATGGCCTCTGGAAATCCAGACGTGTGATTAGCATCAGTTCCATGAGGACCACAGGCCCCTTACCTCACACGTCAAAAACTAAGAGTGTGCCTGGCACAAGCGCCATTGGTAAGCCTCGGCCACTTGTGTGAGGCGCTCTTCCCAGGGCCCGGGTAATGGGTGCCACATGGCACTCACGTTCAGTGCAAATGCGATAGGTGGTGGTGTGTCCGGCTAGTGGTCTCTCGGGGTGTTCGTGCTCCCCCCGGACTGGGACTGGCAGGCAGGGGTGCTGGGGGAGAGTGTTCCTCCTCTGGGCAGCAGGCTTGCTAGGTAAGTGCCCGGCCATCCAGGGAGCAGCTGGGGCCTCATTTCTTCCCCCTGGTTGGCCTGGCGATGCACACAGGTGCTCTGACCCCATCTCCCTGGACTGCTTGCACAGTAGAAGCAAACACAGCAGGCATTTCAGAAGTTGGCAGTGTGTCCTGCACATCTGTACGAGCTCCTGGCAAGGGGGCAGGCTCCCCGCAGGCAGCGTGTTGTGGGGGTCATGGGGACTTCTGTAGACCACCTTCAAACAGGCTTGTCATTGAGGGCGGTGCTCACTGGAGCCTATTTACCTCTCAGGTTGGAGCAAAACATCCCACCCCTTGGAGGCCCCTGAGGACAACGACGGTTGGTCAAGTGCCGAGGAGCCAATCAATTCCTCAGACGCGGAGGAAGAAGTGGGCCTCAGGAAGCTGGTAATCTTGGCTCCCGTCGGGCGGTCAGCCTGGGGCTGCTGGTTTCTCCAGAAGCCCCAGTGTGGTGGTCTGCAGCTCCATGGCTGCCTGGGGGGCTTGCAGATGCCAGGGCCACCTGTGCCTGTGCCCACCTCTGCTAGTTCACCACCATCAGGCCACCACACGGAGGCTTTCCTGCAGAGTGACCAGTGCACACAACCTGACTTGCCCTACACCTAGGTAGAATGTTCTCCGAAGCTTCCTCGAAGCTATGTGCACACCTCTATCTCATTTTTAAAGACAAGAACATTCTCTTAAGTATGGTTTTTTATTCTAAACAAGGTGCTGTGTTAACATAAGCAGCCAGGAGAAGCCATGCACATACTAAGTCATTAGAGTCAGGATCGTCCAGCAGATATTTACAGTCAGTGCCGCCTGGTTCTAGCACCAGGGTTACCAGGGTTATCGCCACAAACAGCATCGCAGAGTCTGGAGGGGTGGCCACAGGTGACTGCATCAAAGAGAGGGACAGTCTGTGGCCAGCGTGGCCTTTCCCAAGGAGGCCTGAGGGTAAGAAAAGCTGCACATGGACACGGGTACAGATGAGCCTGGTTGTTGGGAGGCGCCAGCAGGAGGAAGCAGGCTGGCAGGCAGAGGAGAGCAGGGCAGGAGGCGGGCAGGCCCAGGTGGGGGTTTGGACTCTGTTCTCAGTGTAACAGGAGGATGTGATCTGGCTGTTTGGGGGGCAGTCCTCCTGAGAAGGCATGGCAGCTCCAATTAGGATGAAGGGCCACCCCCCAATCCCCCCCGCCCGCAGCTCTGCAGCCCCACCTGCGCTTTAGTCACGTGTTGTCAGTGTTGTCTTGCTGCCAGGTGAGGCATGAGCTCCCCCACACGCCATGAGAACAGCCTCCTCTTCTCAGGGTCCACACTTCACAACAGAGCTTCATCCACACGTGTGTGTTGAGCATCTGTGTGAGGCACTGTTATAGGCTCTGAAGACGAAGCAGGGCACAGAATAGGTGAGAATCTCCTCTCCAGGGAGGCAAAGCAATGCAAAGAACAAAGTAGTAAAAGACAGAGCATGTTGGGTGAGGATGGCTGCTGGGTCAGGAGGCCAAGGAGGGACAGCATTCCAGGAAGAAGGACCAGCAGGTGCAAACATCCCGGGGCCAGGGGCCGGTGTTGGAGACCAGTGTGAGCTGAGTGTGGCAGGAACAGGGGAGCTGTGGAGCAAGGCCAGACCACTAGCAAGCCGAGGGCCCGGTATAGGTGGAGCAGGTAGTTTTCAGCGTGGTCACAGTGTGAAACCCGGCATCTGCTTCCCACTACGGCAGCAGCCACACCAGAAGCTCCACAGTTGGCAGGGCCCTGACAAAGCGCTTGTCCTTCTCTTGTCACTGGACACTTCAAAGCCCACTCTCATGGGGCCTCTGCTGTCACTGGATAGCCACTGCGGCCTGTGCTCCAGGCCTGGGGACAGAAGCAGAGGGCTTTGTGTGCCTTCCCCTCAGGTTCCAGGGAAATACACCATCGTGGTGGACGACGAGAAGGGAGGTCCCGACACACTCGCTGTGAGAAGTGGAGACGTGGTAGAGGTGGTCCAGGAGGGTGACGAGGGCCTTTGGTAAGATGCCCCACAGTGCTCATGCCCAGGCCGCTCCGGGTGCGCGGGCTGGAGCCGCTGACCAGCCGCGCGCCCCTTGCAGGTATGTCAGGAACCTGACCTCCAGCAAGGAGGGCTGGGTGCCGGCCAGCAGTCTGTGCACGCTCCTCTGCAAGTCCAGCTCAGCGCAGTGCTTGAGCAGCTCAGGTAAGACGCCCCGCTCCACGCTGACGGTGCCCTGAGCCTGCCGGGTTTCGCAGCCTTGAGCCCATTTGACAAGAAAGAGGGCCTTGAGTGTGCAAGTCCGGAGCCGAAGCCGTTCTCGCCTGGTTTTCCCGCAGAGTCCAGTGCAGGGTCCGCCCTGCTGAGCAACTCCTCCAGCTGCAGCGAGAGCTGCGGCGGCCCCCTCTCAGAGCTGCAGGGGTAGCGCCGCCGGCCCCAGGGCAGGAGAGCCGCCTGCGAACCTCTGAGTTTTCCTTTGCTTGGGCTTGCCTAGTGTGGTCAGGGGCTGGTGCTCTAACATGCCCTGACAAGACCTGAACAAGGAGCTGCCCGCTGCCCACAGACCCTCGAGGTACAGGATGTGGGGGCATTCAGAAGACAAGTTCAGGAAGATTCTGCCCTCCAGCCTCCATGCCAGGACCCCTTCCCAGGGCGCAGAAACCGGTTCCCACAGGGAGACCCATACATCAAGCTTCTTCGGAAAATTGGCGTGGACCAGGTGGGCAGCAGGCCGGCAGACCACCATGCAGGAGGGCTCTGAGGCAGCGTTGCCCCTTCCAGCCTCTGCCCGGCAGCGGGGAGGAGCCGGTCCCCAGCTGTGCTGCTCTGGTTTCTGACATTTCTGGCCTGGTGCTTTCTGCAGGAATGTGCTATGGGACTGCTTCCGAAAGTGACCGATCCACTGACCAACAGCTTGAAGAGAGAAGGGGGTGGGAGACTATTTTGTCTTTTACAAATTTTTTTTAAAGCAGGGATTAACCCCACGGCCATTTTTTTGTGGTACTTTGGCCTCTAATCCTTACCAAGAATCACTGTGTTTACATGAAATGACAATTTGATACTGCATTTGATATACAACTATTTTTTTGTTACTGGGGTTTACATTGCAGCTTGTTTATGATCCTGCTGAATGATTTGGGGGACTCTCTCATGGATATTGACAGCACTCTCCAAAGCCCACTTGGTCATAGGTGAATGAAAACCCATCTCTCGATAAAATCAGGCGGCGTTTCTACAAACAAAAACAATTAGAAACCAAGGAAATTTCTTTACCTGTGTGATTAATTTTCAAAAGAAAGTGTAAACTATAATTTAAAATACTACCTTCTTTTCTACAAGAAAAAAAATGGGGACTTGATTTTTTTAAAAAGCTTCATGAATTAGGATTTTTTTTTATTGTTTTTAAAGATGCAGTTTTTGCATCTGAACCAATGATGTCACAAGGAGCTTAGTGGAAACCCGAGCTCAGGGCGCCTCTCCACCTACGTACAGAGTAATATCACCCTGCGCGAACTGTATGGAGTCACCCTGAGTACAGAAATGTAAAGGCGCAGAGTATATTTTATTCCAATCAAAGCAGAACTGGAAACTCTTCTGTTTCACCTTTTATTATGTTTCAGAAACAAATTCTGTTCTTTGGAAACTCTTTCTTTCCGTTTCTGGTTGGGGCAAATATTTTTATATGTCTGTATATATGTCAATGTGTGTACATATGTATCCAATGGAAGGGATGTATTTATAGCCTCCGTGCTGCTGGAAATATGTCACTTTACGGCCCTCCCTGAGCCCCAGGCCCTGCTGCAGCCCAAGGCCCTCAGGCTACCCCACCCCAACCCCCTACACATGCAAGGCCATCATCGCCAGCCAGACCTCTCTGAGTGTGGTAATAAAACAGAAAGTGTGTAAGACTTGGCAGCTTTTCTTCTGGTATATAAGTTATTTGAATAATGATGTGTCTTGTAATTTAATTAATATATTGATTATTCAGTCATCGTTCCTACCATCTCAGCCTGGGATGACCCACCATTTTTGTGATCTCTTCCTCATAAAAGCACTTTAAAACCTCCTGTTTCAGTCACTGTTTTGTTTTGTTTTGTTTTGTTTTGTTTCTGCTGATCTAAATGAAATTTAAAAATCAGAATCCTTTATTGTATGGATGGAGTTTGAATAAATGTCAGCAACTCTTGCTATCTGCCTTCATCTATAAAAGCACAAAATTCCTTACATCTTAAGTTCCCAGCACTGTGGTGTTTTATTTGCTCACCTATGCACAGTATGGCAAGCACATGTGAAATGAGGCAGGCAACTAGTGTGGCCTAGGTGTGTTCCATAACCTTTACTTGTCAGAATATTATGAAGATAAAATAACGTTACCTCAACAATGTAAAGGTAACAAAAGAAATGTAAAATTACCATATCAGAACAAAAGTACAATGTATAAATTCTAAACCAGAAAAGAAAAGAAGAAAGAAGGGTTGACTATCTAGTAGAAGGGTAGGATATTGGAGAAGAAAATCATGATGAGCAGAAACACAAAAGATGACGGAAGAAATAGTCCAAATATTTCTCAGTCACAACAAATGTAATTATGTTAAACTGACCTATGGAAAGAATATCAAATGGGACATAACAACTGCTAAAAAAGATCATAAAACAAAATTATACAAAGGTTTAAAGTAAAAGAAATAAAAAAAAAAAGATATAACAAGGGTACAAGGAAAGCTCAGTGGTTGAGCAATTGCCTTGCAATCACAAGGTAAGGGGTTCGATTCCTGGCTCCAGCCCATGCAAACTCATGTGCTAAACTGCAGTGCAACTGGTAACCACCAGGATGACAGTGTTTCTCACCTTCCATATGGAAGGTTCCTTGGTTCGGTTCCCGCCCTGTATGGCCCCACATCCACCTGTGTGGAATGAAACCATATCACAACTAATGGTGTAAAGGATGTGCCAAAATTCACACAAGATTTGAATTTTGTGTCATTTGTGTGGTAAAGTTGCTAACGAAAAAAAAAGACAGCGTGACAGTTGACAGTTCAGGGTTATTAAAAATGGAGCACTACACAAAAGAACAATGCGTTTTCATTGTTGAGCAATGAAAATTTACAATTTTTAATTATAAACCTGTGTTTTCTATCAAAATTACTTGTTGTGTGAATTTTGGGACACCCTTTACAACTATGGAGACTGCTCTGGTCCCTCCCTACTTCTCTGTCTCTCTTACCTTCTCTCAAAACAATAAAATAAATCTTTTTAAAAAAGGGAAAAAAATGATATAACAGACACATTCTCACTCAAAGAAAGCTGGGATAGCAATACTGACAACACATGAAATGGAATTTAGAACAATTAATGAAGTAAAAAGGCACTATGTGTCAATCGAGAACTTGTAAGCATCTAACAATTATGCTCAAAATATAGAGAGCAAAGATCAGCAATCATGGGTGAAAATATAATTATCTCACAAATATTGATAACCATTTGTCCCTAAAATTAGAAAGATGTGTTATTTTCCAACACATGGAATATATACAAAATATTTACAATACAATTGCAAAGAGTTTAAAATTTTAGAAAAGAAACATCATTGGGAATTTTGATATATGTAGGACTAAACAAAGTATGCCTATCAGAGCTCGTGGGTGCAGCTAAAGCATAGCTTAGAGTGGCATTGATAGCAGCTGCATTTAATGTTTTATGTGACAAAATTAAGAGTTAACCATTTAAAGAAGCTAAAAATAAGACCAGTATAATCCAAGGAAAGTATAAAAAAGGAATTAGTTCAGAGAAGAAAATAATAAATAAAATCAAAACCTTGTTCCTCGAAAAATAATAAAATACAGAAAGTATAGAAAAAATAGAGGTTTTAAACAGGTTTTAAACTTCTGTTATAAACAACTTTCTGCCAATGCATTTGAAAATGTAAGATAGAAATTTTCTTTAAGAAAGCAAATTGTTGGGGAAGCCGGGATGGTTCAGTGGGTTGAGCGCTCGCTTTGCAGCCCTGAGGACTGAGGATCAAATCCCAGCCCTGGCCCATGTGGACCCATATGCTGAGCTGGGGAGTGCCCCCAGTTCAGTTCTCACTGGGATGAGACCCTGGCCCAGTTCCTGCCCTGTGCAGCCCCGCGCCCACCTGTGGAATGAAACTATGTGGAAAAACCAATGATGTGCAACTATGGAGACTGTTCTGGGCCCTCCCCCTTCTCTCTGTCTCTGTATCTCTCTGTCTTTCTCTGTCAAAAAAACAATAAAAATAAATCTTAAAAAAAAGAAAGAAAGCAAATTGTTGAAAATTAATCAAGAAGAAATAAAATACTTGGGTTGATGAATAACAAAGAAACTGACTTTCATTAAAAAAAAAAATTATCCCAGACAGAAGGCTCAGATAATTATTATAGGTTTAGCCATCGTTTTAAGGAGAATTCCTATATAATTACATTTCTACAAAATTAAGCAATTATTGATAGTAGCAATTAAACATTCCAGAGGTGATGGATACAGCACGTGCTCCCCTAAGGACTAATTCTTCCATTTAGGGAGTGGGGCGGACCCCGCTGGAAATGACAGAGCTCATGCCCCCGCCTCCTCCCTCTGGAAGCTGGGTGCTCACGTGAGCCTCGCCAGGGTACCCAAGCATCCTAGTGGGCCCGGACAGTCCAAGTTTCAGCACAGAAAGTCTGCCATCCTGAGAAGCCTTTCCCTGCCTGGCAGCCCAGGACAGGGCGTCACCCTAGCTGTGTGCTGTGCCCCACCTGCAGCAGAAATGGAATGGGGCGCGGGCTCAACTAGGAGCAGATGCCTCTTTTCCTGGTGCTTCTCTGCCAGGTGATTTGGCTCCCCTAAGAAACCAGGCCCCACTCCGGGCGAGGACAGTCCTGTCGGTCTCTTCTGTGGCTCTCTTCAAAACATCAGCATTCGCACCCCAGGCTTGTACTCCTGTCACCAGTATTACGGTGGGCTCTGGCTTTTCACTGGCAGTTTATCTAACTTGCAGTCATAAGCTAAGGGTTTTAGAATTCTAGATTGCATGTGCCAGATGCACTACAAACTCCTACATTTCAGAGAAGCCTCTGCTTCGCAGACTCGGCCCATCCTGTCTCTGATCCCCTTCTAGCGTGACATTTGGTAGTGTCTGGGAGGATAGGTCTCCTCCCCCATTCCTCTGGGCACTTGGAGGCCCAGAACTTTGCCCGCCTCCCCCAGTGGAATGTCAACAGACAGGAGTGACAGGACAGCCACACCATGGTTTCCCAGCCTGGTGGGCTGCCCCTCCTCTGCTTTCTGCTGGGCCTGCAGAGCTCTCTGGCTGCAGGTAGGTTTATTACCTATAAACCCCATGAGAAGAGCAGGCCAGCTACTGGCAGCCAAGCCTCCCAACCCTCACCCTTATTCCTGCTCACTATTATGGACACCCCGTCCCGTTCCGTTCCCCAGGACCTTCCGGTTCACGGGGAGCCTCTGCTGCCTCTGATGTGGTCTGTTTTCCTTCCAAAAAGCAGACAGCGCTCAGGCACTGGCCAGCATTGGAGGACAGAGTGCTGTTGACAGTGCAGGCTCTGGCAGAGTATCTTTCGAAGACTTTTGGGAGCCTGTGGCACTTTCCTGGCCACCGGTGGGGACTGGCCCCCTGCCGCTGGAAAAGAGCAGGAACTCTAGGCCTCAGGGGTGGGGGCTGGGAGGGTGCTTCCCTCTTGCTCTGCTCTCCGGGGCTTCCGGTGCCAGAAACGGCCTGGGGACAATGGGCTGCCCTGCTCTGCCACCTCTGTGACTGCCTCTCCCGTGCACCGACAGGCCTAAATGGGGAGACACAGGATGTGCTTTCTAAGCTGTCCTAATCGTGACTTCGCAGTCCTGGCGGCCACGGTGCAAACAAGCTGCTCACACTGTCCTCTGAAATCCAGTTCATGTTGTTCTTGAAATCCCATGATGAGAAACTAGCCTGGGTCCCAGTGGGGGTGTCGCCCACCCTGAGGACCCCAAAGGAGCGCCTTTTCTGTTCCAGAGAAAGCAGTGACAGGCTGCAGATCACTCTCATCGTCTTCCTTGTTCTGGTCTACCTTTTCCAAATGCTTTGCAATAAGCATGTGTTACTTTATTGTCAGTTCTTTCTAGTTCTCTAAGAGCTTTTTGGCGCAATTTTGCTTTCCTGAGGGCAGATGATTCAGCTCTGGTCAGCCACTGGCTGGTCCTTGGTCTTGGGTCTCCTGTCTCCACCCCTTGCCCTCCCCACATGGGCTCCACAGGAGCCTCTATTCTTTGTTTTTCCCTCAACTTCTTCCAAACCAGATCAATTCCCCAGGAATACAGAGAGGAGACACTCTAATTATAATGAAGAGGGTCTCCCTCAGCCCAGGCATCCAGGGATTCGCCACTTCTTCCTCCCCCACCCCCAGACTTCATCACCTCCCCGCCAGTCCTGGAGGCCCCGGCTCACTCACCAGCAGCTGCCAATGGACAAAAGAATGCAGCACAGACAGCCTGCCCGTCCTCCCTGGAAGCCTTGAGCTTCTCCAAAGCCAACCTCTGGCTCATCTCTCCTCTGGGACTCGGTTTCTGCACTGTGCTTCTGCCTTCAAATGCTGGTGTTGTTCCCAATTTCCTCTCCTCACCCCATGCCCACCCTGCTCACTGCTAGGCCGCTCACTGCACAGCCCCAAGTGTTGTTGGTCACACACGAGGGGACTGCACTAGGGCTCCACGGGCTTTCCTGTTTCCTTCCATGCCCTTGACTTCAACCTCTGCATAATTGTAACCAACTTCAATGTCCTCACCTCCACTGCCAAGCCCTCCGCTGGGGTACAGTCCTCAGGTCTGCCTGGGTAGCCAAAAGAACCTTCAAATTCTAGGTTTTCAAACTGGTCCCATTACTCCCACCCTGAGTGGCTTTGGTGAGTTCTCAGCCTCACTCACCTCCTTTTTTATAAGCAAAACGGAGGAAGCCAGCTACCTGAAGTAACCATGGGGGTCACTGTGAGAGGTGAGGAGGAGGCAGGTGCTCAGACAGTTCCCAGAGGAGGTTGGAGCTCTTTAGGTGAATTCCCAGGGTGGAAAGAAGAGGGGCAGATACGGAAGGTGGCTGCTTCAGACGTGGCTGCAGGGGATCAGATGCCTCGGAGAAAATTGGCTTGGGAGGCAGGCTGTTCACCAAGACCTGGGACCTGGGCAGGAAAAGCAGGCATGGTGGGAGTGGAAAGAGGGACCTATATGTGCTGTCTATGAATGTGGGTTAGTCTACAGGGCAGTAGGACACAGATCTGAGGTCCAGAGACACTTCTAGGTGGAAATAAATGCATATGTTCTGGTAAATGCAGGGAGAGCTTAAGCCAGAAATGGAGTGAGGTAGCTCCGAGTGTCTTTAGAAAGAAAAACCTGAAAGATACCAGAGCTCAATGCCAGCAGCAAAGGAGGCCAGAGGAAAGGGGCAGAGTGGGGGGAGGAGCACGGGGAGGAGGCCGGACCTCAGCAGCCGGGGGGAGGCAATCCTGAGAAGTAAAGAGCCCTCAGCAGCTCTCCTGCCACCAAGAAAGGTCCATGAGGAGGCCGCAGGAGTCATGGTAGTTTTTCTTATAGTGGGTCTAAGCAAGAGTCACTGTAAGAACCTTGGGGGAAGGTGAGTAATTTTTCTTTAAGAGTGTGATTTCTTTTAAGATTTATTTTATTGTAAAATACAATACAGACAGAGAGAGAGAGAAGGGGGAGGGCCCAGAAGCAGTCTCCATAGTTGTACATCATCAGTTTTCAACATAGTTTCATTCCACACAGGTGGGTGCAGGGCCATGCAGAGCAAGAACTGGTCAGGGGCCTCCTGCATGGGAGGCACATCCCCACAAGCTGGGGGCCAAACCAGGGGCCTCCCTCATGGGAAGCTTGTCCCGGCAGGAACCAAATTGGGAGCCAAACCCCAGTCTGCCTATGGGTGTGCACAGGCCAGGACTGGGATTCGATCCTTAGACCCCGGGGCTACAAAGCGAGCTCTTAACCCACTGAGCCATCCCGGCTTCCCCAAGAGTGTGCTCTTAAAGGGAGAGTGCGAGGATGGTGGCAAAGCAGAGAAAGGGTTTAGGTGAGTTAGTTGGGAGGAGAGAACTGACAACACTGGGAAATAACCTGAGCTCCAGGAGAGCTGGGAAGAACAGGCTCGGTATGCAGTGAACTGGACAACTGGGCTTTAAATGCAGACGAGGAATGCCCGGCCCTTCTCTACCTGCCTGCCTCTGTCTACCCTCAGCCCCTCCTGTGTGGTCACAGCAACCCCTGCCTCTCCCTGCTGCCTGACAAATGCACATCCCAAACAACCCTCCTTCCCCCATGGGACCCTCCAGGGCATTCATTCAACTCTTGATGGAATATTCTACGTGCCAGGGACACAGCAGATTTGTATTTTGATTATAGAAGTTACACATGTTGATTATACACACTTTGGATACAATAGCTATTAACCCCCAAAGTTAATATTTTATTTTCAATAAATTATATTTACTCATATATACATTTTTATTGACAAAGAAAAAGAGTTATACAGTAGGTATTGTTTTATTATCTTCTTTTTTCACTCAATATCCCATCTTCTTAGGCATTATATTCCTAGTGGCCTGGAACATCATTACCTGGTTGTTTAAGATGATCATTAATAATAACTCTCCTTATGGCTAGGTTTTGTACATGCCTCTGAGTATTTCCTTAGGATAAATTCCTGTAAGTGAAGTGACCAAGTCAAAAGGTATGAGTGTGTTCAATCATAATTTAATGAGCATATTGCCTTATCCTGGTACATAAAGTCTGTGCCATGTTGCCTTGTCGCCCACCAGCCAGGAGCAACCTCTCCTATTCAGAACGCAGCCAGGCCTGCACACAGGAACACTTTGGTTTCTGTTGCGGGTGGGACGAGACCCGTGTGAACGGTTTCTGTGCCATCTTGGCATGGCAGGTTGTGAATATCTCATGGAACTCCCATATTTCAGTCTTCATTACCCAGGAGGAAGCCCAAGGCGTCCTGCACAGGCAGAGGCGTGCCAACTCCTTCCTGGAGGAGCTGTGGCCGGGCTCTCTGGAGAGAGAGTGCAAGGAGGAGCAGTGCTCCTTCGAGGAGGCCAGGGAGATCTTCAAGAACGAGGAGAGGCTGGTGAGTTCTCCCTCCTGATGTGCCCTCTGTGCTGCCCAAGCCATGGACAGTGGGCTGAGTCTTCAGGAAAGAAGCTCTGGGACAGCAAGGTCGCTCCTGTGTCTTAGAGGCCACCTCTCTCCACTACTGTGGTTATGAGCGCTAGGTGCTCAGGGGAACACACAGATGGCTCCAACTGCACAGCCCCTCACTGTCTGGGTCTCCTTTCCTCCTAAGAATGGCTTCACTTTCCTTAGAGCTCCTGCAATGTTCTGTACCTCCCCTCGTTTCCAGGGACATCCTCCTCTGCCACACCAGCAGGCATCCTAAATGTTGCATCAGAAAGTATAGTGAGACAAGCACACTCCATGTGTCCCTTGCCTTCTTAGGGAGGTCCCCCAGGCCCCTAAAGTTGCCCTTGCTTCACAGAGGTGCTGCTGACAGAGCAGGTATCTAAGACACGGGCCCACGTGAGCCACACTGCTGTGACACCTGTGGGCACCTCTTCAGGGAAATGTGTGTGAGCAAACACTTAGGAAACCGCTGCTTCCCCCACCTGCCCTGGAGCTCCGTGGGGAGAGTGGTCTTTACTTCCGTTTCCATTCTCTAAAGGAAGCATAGTTAAAGTGTATTACATCCCTTTGAACATTTCAACAGGAGGGTGGGTCAGGTTATGATGAGACAAGACCATGCCTCACATAGGACATACACCTCACACTCACAGGACACACGCCTCACACTTAAAGGACACATGCCTCACACTCACAGGACACATGCCTCACATTCATAGGACACATGCCTCACACTCACAGGACACATGCCTCACACTCACAGGACACATGCCTCACACTTAAAGGACACATGCCTCACACTCACAGGACACATACCTCACACTCACAGGACACATGCCTCACACTCACAGGACACATGCCTCACACTTAAAGGACACATGCCTCACACTCACAGGACACATGCCTCACACTTAAAGGACACATGCCTCACACTCACAGGACACATACCTCACACTCACAGGGCACCTCACACCCAGTAGAAAGTAGGGCTATTTGAGACAGAAGCTAACATAACTCCATGTCAGTTGAGAATGATTATACTTTGCAGCTGGGCACCAATCAGTTTCAACAGTTTTCATCTTGTTTTATTTTCATAGCAACCCTGTGACTTTAAGTTCAATTGGCCAAAAGAGTCTTCAGGAATCAGTTTTATCGAAGGAGCCCTTTGCAGTTCATAAAATGCCTTTACATCCATTACTACCTTCTCCCGTGTGTACGGATGACCGCCTGTCATCATAGGAGCAAATAGGAGGCTCTTAGAACACGTGTCTTGTCCCAGTTCACAATTCAAATGTAGCAGAGTTGGGGCTAGTTGGGGCTGAAACTCAGATATTTTGACTTGGGAGAAGGAAGTTTGTGACCTCGTGTGGCCTTAATGATCCTGGGTGGGGTGAGGGTGGGGCATTAGGAAAAACCTTTCTCCCCCACATGATCCCACCTCATCTCCAGAGGAAAGCCTGACTCCCAGAGCCTATTGCAAAAAGGCCCAGGTCAGAAGCCCCCAGCCCAGCCCTGCCCACCCCAGTTCGTCAGTCGATTCCACAAATACCATAAATGTTCGCTTCTGGTGACCGTCTGTCTCATGCAGCTTCCTCTTTGTTCCCTCAGAAGCAGTTCTGGCTTTCTTATAAAGGTGAGTAGGTAGACAGCACACTTACCCGCCTCCAGCCCCTCTCCTCAGCACACTAACACTGACTGACTCCACAGACGGGAACCAATGCACTTCAAATCCATGCAAGAATGGAGGCTCCTGTGAAGACAATTTCCAGTCTTACATCTGCTTCTGCCCTGATGATTTTGAAGGCCGAAACTGTGAGACAAGTGAGGAGTCCCAGAGTTCGAAGACAGGGTCCCAGGAGGCTGATGGGTGTGGCCTAGTCAGGCAGCAGGCCCAGTGGGAAGCTGGTCTAGGTGACCTTGAAGGACTCTGCCAACCTAAAAATCTTGGGTCTGGGGTTCTAAGGTGCCAATTCTCAGTCCTGATTGCCCTTTGTGGACTTCTGGGAAATATAAAACCCTTGAGTTCCCAGCACTGGGAAATTCAGTGGAGAAGGCCCAGGTGAGAGTCACTACATCACTGCCCAGCTTCTACATATCCCAACCCCCCAAGACAGTTGGGTAAATTTGACCTTCCCTACTTGCTATTACAAAGGTGTGAATTATTTGTCTTTTACCTTCCATATATGAAAATATTGCAAAGTTCAGGGATCCCTACGACCATCCTCAGGTTCAATAATTTGCTGGAAGGACTCACAGAACTAACTCACTGAGAGCTGATATACTCACAGTTACCTTTTCTTACAGCAAAAGGATACAAATTAAAAGGGACCAGTTGCAAACTTCCAGTTGTCCTCTCCCAGGGCAGTCTATAGAGTCTTTCGTGCTCCAAGGCCAATGTGTGAGAAGCTGTATAAAGTATGACCAGCCCAGGAAATGGACCTGAGCTTCAGTGCCCAGAGACTCTGCTGGGGCTCAGTCACGTAGACATGGCTGACCACTCACGAGGCCCCTCCAGAGGTTGAGCTGATACCATGTCTCCCAAGGCCCTACATGAATCCCATTGTTAGACCATCCAGTGTGACCCAAAGCTCCCAGGGAAACACCATTCTTTTCGGCAGAATAAATTTTTTTAAGTATCCAATTTAATCATAGTGTAGAGGTCATCTGCTGACGGCCAAGGGCAGGCCTCTCTTTGGGCAAGCTTAATCCTTTCCCAGACAAGTGTACATTCTAATGCTAACTGAGCTCTTCTGGGCCACAGCAAACTTCTGCTTCAAGCAGAACATAGGCCAGATAGAGTGAAGGAAAGACTACGGAAAGAGGCTTCCTGCCAGTTACATGGAGCTAGAAAGCCTCATGTCTTTGCTCAGAATTTGATGCTGAGCAGCCCTGGTGTGAATTTACTTCTAAGACTGGCCTTCCTACTGGGGGTCCTAGACTTACACAGCAAGCCAACCCTACTTCCCACATCAAAGTTCTGTCTTTCAGAGTCAGGTCAAATGTTCCTCACCTCTGTCTGTCCAAATCAGTGGTTAGCCCTAGACCAAGTCTCTGGGTACCAAGGCCTGGCTGGAAAGCAGTCTCATCCCTCTGTCCACTCACTGGCAGGTCTTTGATTGAGCTGGACTCTTCTACTGTCCCCGGGGGATCTTTGCTTTTCCCGGCCCTCCTCAGCTCCCCTCCAGCTGCTACAAGGGGTGACAGTGTGGAGGCCACTGCATGCTGGCCCTGTGTCCCCACTGGCTAAGCTGCTCAGACATCGGCAAGCGCCCAAACACTAGGTTGGACCATTTTAGATCAATCTGCAAAGTGGGGCGGTGTCAGGTTCAGTCTCTAGTTAGCAGCTTAGCACCACCTTCTTGCAGAACGCTACCCCTGGCCCAGGGAGGGGTGGCCACCAGGGTTGGCTTTCCCTGACCAGCAGAGGCCCTTCTCAGGCTGTCTCCTTCTGTCCTCAGACAAAAACGACCAGCTGATCTGTGAGAATGAGAATGGGGGCTGCGAGCAGTACTGCAGCAACCACGTGAAAGCCAAGCGCTCCTGCTGGTGCCACCAGGGGTACACACTCCAGGCTGACGAGGTGTCCTGTGCACCCACAGGTAACTGGTCCTCAGGAACCTAATCCAGGATCTGGGTGCTATTTCACTTCTGGACGAGCAGTCGCCAAGTCCTTCCCTGCCACAGGTTCTTTTCTTGGCTAAAGGGGATGGCATACCATTAACTGAGCACCTACTACATGCTGACCACTATGCACTCAGAGGCAGGGAAGACCCCAAAGGCAGATTTGGCTTCCCTGACCCAAGGGCCGGCCCTGGTTGCAGCTCCCTGGGTCAGCCTTTCAGGCCCCTGTCCATTCTAGGGGGGCCCAGTAGAGCAAAACACAGCTCTCCTTACCCCACTTCTAGTTTCTTCTACCAGGAATCTACACTGCTACACACAGTGTCTATGCTGACTATAGCACAATTCTGGATTCCAAATCTTTTTTAAAAACAAGCACTTTTAGGAAAATGGAAATTTTATCTAAACCAACTTCAAACTAATGGGACTGCAATTCCAAAGGCTGGGGCACCTCAAGCCCTGTGTTTTTTCTGAGGCAGGTGTACCCAACTGGGTCAAAGCAACCTGAAATTCAGCCACCACTTCTAAACACTTTCTTTTCTGGCCCAAGAACTGGATTGAAGCAAACCAAAAACTAAAAGTGGGGTCAAAATAGCAGCACCATCGAGAGGTTGTATGCTCTAAAAGGCTGATTAGCTTTTAGACAGAATATTCACCCTTTAGGAAATTCAAACAGTACTTCTTCCCCTTGGAAAAATTAGCAAAACCCAGTTTCAAGAAGTAGGCGCCCTCTGTTCCTGCAAAGCTGGGCCCTGCCCCATGCACTGGCCCTGCAGCTCCCACACGAGCCGGGCACTGCCCTGCACGCTCACCCTGCAGCTCCCACAAGCACACTGAAGCCTCCCAGGGCCCCAGGCAGGAGGCAGAGGCAGAACCACTGCATGCAGGGCTCAGAATCCTCTCACACTAACTAGCACATTCTCTAGTGTGAATCCCCATGTCCTGCTGACTTTTGTTTTATACAGTTGAATATCCATGTGGAAAAATACCTGTTCTGGAAAAAAGAAATGACAGCCAACCCCAAGGCCGAATTGTAGGTGGCAAGGTGTGTCCCAAAGGGGAGTGTCCCTGGCAGGTAAGACTCAGGGCCCCAGGATCATTTGGGATCTCAAAGGGGAAGTAAGAGGTCAGCCGCAGGACACCCCAGGCCCCAAGTGAGCCCTGCTCATGCCAGTGCTTTGGTGGCTTCCTTAGTTCTGAGGTCCTGTTTTGACAGCAGCATCCATTCATCTCAGATCGCAGTGTTCCCACCAGCACCTCTGTCAGCTTACCGTACTTGTTCTCCTCACACTGCTCCATCTGACTCCCCTTTTACAGATGAGAAAATTGAGGTCATACAGCTAATAAATGGTAGAGGGAGGATCTGAACCCAGCTCTGTCACATCCAAAGCTCCATCTGCTATCTGCCCCTGGAAGCTGAGATGCCTTCTTCTTTTTTTGTATGCCAGATAATTGTTTTTGTTTTTGTTTTTTTACTTACCATTACCCCACCTCCTTCCCCTTTGGCATCCATCATCTTGTTCTCTAAATCTGCAAGTTTGTTTCTACTTTGTTTCTTTTATTCACTTACTGTGTTTTTCAGATTCCACCTATAAGCAAGCTCATACAGTATGAGTCTTGATCCATAACAAAGTCCTCCTGCAGGCCAGGAGGCTGTCCCCAGCACACAGTCAGGTTTGTGGGCTGTGGCTCGTCCAGGGCACCTCTCTGCAAGGCTGCCTATGAGCCTGGTCCCAGTTGGAAATGCAGAGTGTCAGGCCTCCGGACCCACTGGGTCAGCACCTGCACTTCCCGAGAACCCGGAAATGTGTGCACACTCAAGCATGAGAAGAGCTGCCACTCTGAGACCTGCAAACGCAGCTCTGAGCCCGACTCAGTGACTTCTCTTTAACCCTGCATCCTGCACACCCCAAGTTAAATAGTTCAGAATTTTTAGGAATAAAAGTAAAACTACAAAAACCTTGTAAGGGAAATTGTAGAATCACAACCTTGTCCTGACCCTGGGCTCAGGGCAGCTCCACTTCTTTCTTTTGCAGCCGTATGGCCCCTTCCAGACTGGCCTCAGATACTGCATTTCTCGTGCAGGTGGCAGCCTGTGTCCAGCTGACCTCCCCCCGCTCCACACTCCCTCTCACAGCGGTTGGGGTCTGGGTGAGGCCTTTGCAGTCCAGGGTCCATTTCCCAGCTTTGCAGAACGCTGGTTGTTGGTGTTCAGAGGATGTTAGACACATCCAAATGGGACTAATATGTTCACCAGAGTCCCCTGTAATTAGGTGGCAGAATGTCTCCGAGGGAGAGGCAGAACTGGTGGACGTGGGTTCTCTGTGCATTTACAATGGGGGGCGCTCAGGTGGGCTTGCTGGTGGGACTGCAGCAGGTACTGCTTCCCAGTACATACTCCCTGGACCCGGCCATGATCTCACGTCTCTAATGTCATTTAATCCCACCTGAGAGGTAGGTGAAATTTTACCCCATTTTTCAGGTAAGGAAATTGAGGCTAGTAAAATCCAGTGCCTTGCCCACATCAGAGCTGACAGTTGGGTCCAAGAGGCCCAGATCCAGTTTGTCACAACCACGCACCCCACCATTCTCATAGCTGCAGCCACAGATTCACTGTCATCCTGGGCAGGTGAAGGTTCTCGCCTCCCATGAGGGAGTCTCCCAGTTCAGTTTCACCCCCATTTGGCCCACATCCACCCATGTGGAATAAAACTATCTCAAAAAACAAAACAAACAAACAAACAAACAAAAAACAATGATATATAACAATGGTGACTACTTGGGCCCTCCCCCCTTTCTCTCTCTCTCTCTCTCTCTCCCTCACCTTCTCTCAAAACAATAAAAAATACATTAAAAAAAATGGAATCTTACCATTTGCAACAACATAATAACCTAGAGGTTATTATGCTGGCGATTACCAGTTGCACACCATAGTTCAGCATGTCAGTTTGCACGGGCCAGGGCCCGGGCTGGGATTCAATCCCCTGACCTCGCAATTGCAAGGCAAGCACGCAACCTGTGGAGCTAGCTCAGCATCCCCTCCATTCTTTTTGATGGCAGAGTTATACTCCATTGTATAAATGTAGCATAATTTCTTTATCCAATCGTTTATTGGCCATTGCAGTTGTTTCCATACGTTGGCTATTGTGCATAGTCCTACAGTAAATAGAGGGGCGCATTTATTTTTTATCTAATTCGTGTTTTGGATTTCTTTGTTGGTTTTTTTTGTTGTTTTTTGTTTTTTTTTTAATGTATATTTTTTTAAAGATTTATTTATTGTTTTCAACAGAGAGAGAGAGAGAGAGAGATACAGTCAGAGACAGAGAGAAGGGGGAGGGCCCAGAACAGTCTCCATAGTTGCACATCATCGGTTTTTCCACATAGTTTCATTCCACAGGTGAGCAGGGCTGCACAGGACAGGAACTGGGCCGGGGTCTCACCCCAGTGAGAACTAAACTGTGGGAACTCCCCAATTCAGCACGTGGGTCCGCACGGGCTGGGGCCGGGATTCGATCCTCGGTCCTTGGGGCTGCAAAGTGAGCGCTTAACCCACTGAGCCATCCCGGCTTCCCCTGGATTTCTTTGGATAAATACCCAGGAGTGGAATTGCTGGATCATAAAGTAGGTCTATGTTTAATTTTTTGAGGAACCTCCATGCTGTTTCTCATAGTGGCTGCACCAATTTGCAGCTCCACCAGCAGTGCACGAGGTTCCCTTTTCTCCGCATCCTCACCAGCACTTGTTGGCCAATTTATTGATGGCCATTCTGGCAGGAGTGAGGTGGTATCTTATTGTGGTTTTGACTTGCATTTCTCTGTTGTTTAGTGACATTGAACATCTTTCCATATGTCTATTGGACATCTATGTCCTCTTTAGAGAAATAGCTACTTGGGTCCCCTGCCCATTTTTTAATTGGATTGTTTAGGGGTTTTTTTGTTTGTTTTGTTTTGATTTGATTTTTGTTTTTGTTTCTGTAGGGTGTTGAGTTGTATGAGTTTTTGTTTGTTTGCATCATTGACAAATACTTTCTCCCATTCAATAGGATGTCTTTTCATTTTGTTGATGGTTTTCTTTGCTGTGAAAACCTTTTTTGTTTGATGTACAGACCAGGACTGTTTACTAGCTGGTCCATTTCAAGGCTGGTCCATTTGCAAGGCCTCCCTCTGGCCTTGCAATTTCTCACTGTCTGCAGGCTCCCCTGGCCAGAGACTTTGGCCCCTTTTCTATCCATCATGGGATAATCACTGAAGGGAAAATGTCTCCCTGCAGGATTCATTCAAGGACCCACTCAGCCTTCTCTGTACCATTAGGAAGAAACAAAGGAAAGGGTCTACTGTGTGCCTTGAACCATGTTCAGTGCTTTACTCTGTTACTTCATTTATTCCTCCCATGCTCTAGGAGCACATGCTTGGCCTGATCTTTGTAAATCAAGTGTGTGGGGGCACTGGGAGACGCACAGAGGAATCCAGTGCCAACAGTTTATTGCCAGGCCAGGGTCCATGAGCTATCCCTCCCCTTAGGTACATGAGGAAACAGCCTGCTGGAGCAAAGATGGAACAGCTTTGCCCAGGAAGGGCTCTGGGGAGCCCCCAGGATTTCAGAAACAAACCTGTAAATGTAGCCCACCTCTGAGCGTGCAGGAGAAAGGTGAGTCTCCAAGGAAGGGGACCCCAAGGACAACAATGTGACCTTTCCGTGTCTGTTGTGCCCTTGGCAGGCTGCGCTGAAGCTGAACGGGGAGCTGCTGTGTGGTGGCACCCTGATTGACACCACCTGGGTGGTCTCTGCAGCCCACTGTTTCGACAAAAGGAGGAGCTGGAAGAATCTGACAGCAGTAGTGGGTAGGTTTTGTTCTTTTCTCCTCCTGACGAGAGCACAGTTCGTAAGTGATAACAACTCAGGGCTATGATTTGAGGCACTGAACTGTCCCCCTCCACAACCAAATGAGCTTCTCCAAGAAAAGAGGTGGGCAGCATCTGGACATGCCCCAGTGCCCACGGGGAGTCACTGTGACCCCCGTCCTCCCAGACTCTTTCCCAGACAAATAAAGGCATGGGGGACAATGCTGCACCTGCCTGTCTCCTCTAGGCTAAGAACCCCAAAGGGGATGCAGCGACCCAGGACTCCAGGGCCCCCATGAGCAGGCCTCTGCTCGGTGGATTTGTGGGATGATAAGGACCCCCAGGGAAGGCCAGGCCCTGGGGAAAGAACTGGGGAATCAGGCTGTTCTTCTCACCCACCCACAGCTGCTTGGCCCAGCAACCATCCTCACGTGCCTTAGCGCCCCAGGTTGCAGACTCCCCCTCAATTCATTCTGTGCATGGAGCCCACGGCGGCCACCTGGGAAGGCTGCTCTGGCCAGTTTGAAGGTGAATGCAGGGCCCCCCCTACCCCCAAAGAGACTCTCACACTCTTGAGGTTCAGGACAGGTCCTAAGGCTGCAGGTCAAGGGACATGGGGGATGCTGGTCTCCCAACAGGTGAGCATGACCTGAGTGAAGAGGACGGAGATGAGCAGGAGCAGCAAGTCGCTGAGGTCATTGTTCCCGACAAGTATGTCCCTGGCAAGACAGACCACGACATCGCCCTGCTGCGCCTGCGCAGGCCCATGACCTTCACAGACTACGTGGTGCCTCTGTGTCTGCCGGAGAGGAGCTTCTCTGAGAGGACTCTGGCCTCCATCCGCTTCTCATCCGTCAGTGGCTGGGGCCAGCTCCTCCACAGGGGGGCCACAGCCCTTGAGCTCATGACCATCAGCGTGCCCAGGCTGATGACCCAGGACTGCCTGGAGCAGTCGGACAGGAGGCAAGACTCTCCAAAGGTCACGGAGAACATGTTCTGCGCTGGCTACCTGGATGGGAGCAAGGATGCCTGCAAGGGGGACAGCGGGGGCCCACATGCCACCAAGTTCCAGAACACACGGTACCTGACAGGTGTCGTCAGCTGGGGTGTGGGTTGTGCAGCCAAAGGCCAGTTCGGAGTGTACACCAGGGTCTCCCAGTACACCGAGTGGCTCCACAGGCTCATGAGCTCCAAAGCTCACTCAGAAGGCCTCATCCGAGCCCCCCTCACCTAGCACTTTGTTGTCAGCTCACAGACCCTCCTCTTGTGAAATAAAGCTGCTAACGCTTGGGCTGTCCTGCCACCAACTCTCATAAATTCTTCTGCTGTTTGGGAGATGGAGAGAAAGAGGAGGGGAGAGAAACAGAGGGATTGAGAGAGAGACAGAGAAGAAAAGATAGCGTGAAAGAGAGAGAAACCAAGAGAATGAAAGTGGAGAGAATGAGGGGTGGAGAGACACTGACATATGGAGAAAAAGATGGAGAAAAGAATAAAGAAAGACCAAGAGGAGAGAGGTAGAGAGAGATGAGAAACAAAAGAACTGAGGGGAGAGATTCTGAGAAGATGGGGAGAGATTCTGAGAAGTTGGAGAGAGACAGAGACTTGGGGATTCAGAGGCATGCTGAGAAGGAAATCGCAAGCTGAGAGACACAGGGCAGTGGACCATGGAGACAGAAGTGACCTGCATCTTGCCTGCACATTTCTGCTCCATCTCACTACCAACATGGTGGATGTGTGCACATGTGTGCTCACCCAGTGACATGTGCTACTTTCTGAGGCTGTCTTTTAACTTTCATTTTTTTTTCTCTTATACAACTATTTAAGCTGACCATATTTCCTTGAGACAAAAATGGGATATTGGAAAACAAAAGACAGGATGGGGTTAAGTAATATTTTGTAGTTATCAAAAAGTAAGATGATAAAAATAGTTTTATTACGCATGAACATATTGAGCTAACAATTACTCTTCAGTGACAGAACTCATACAAAAATTTATTAATAGGTAGACATAGAGCAGGACTGTATTTCCCCACAATCATATTATGAATATCTCTCTAATGAAGTCATCTTACACAGCAAATTTTTGTCTTTCAACACCTAATCATAAAACTTCTCACATTCCATGACACAATTTGGTTTTAAAACTAACACAGCCCTCATTGTCTCAACACTTAACCTACATTTTTAGACTATAAGAGACCAGGAAAAATAACCTAAACTCACTGCAAAAGAACATGAGAGGGGGCACAAATGAATAACACTGAATTATTGCATTTAATAAAAAAAAAACTCATAAATAATACATATATCAATAAAACAAATATAAAATATCACATGAGCAGTAAAAAGATCTATATTGGGGATGCCGGGATAGCTCAGCAGGTTGAGCACTTGCCTTGCAACTGTGAGGTCTGGGAACCAAGCCCTGGCCCATGCAAACCCACATGCTGAACTGCAACACAACAGGTAACCACCAGGATGGCGCTGAAGGTTCTCACCTCCCAGGCAGGAGGCCCCAGTTTGGTTCCCACCCCGCACAGCCCCACATCCACCTGTGTGGAATGAAACCATGTCACAACTAATGATGTACAACTATGGAGACTGCTCTTGGGCCCTCTCCACTTCTCTCTTTCATCTTCTCTCAAACAATAAAATAAATCTTAAAAAATCTGTGTGGCACAGCACACTAAACACTCTAATGCAGGACTGCAGTAGCCAGACTGCAAAAAATCATAAACATGCACAAAAAAGAAAAAATAGAAAAGAAAGGAACATCCTGACTGCTATCACAAGCCAGTATATGCTAATGTCCCACAGAGAGTTCTGCTGTAATTAAAAAAAAAAAAAGAAGAAGAAAATAGCTAACAGCCTGTTGAACCAAAATATGAATCTGAATCAAACTGAACGGAGGGCTGAAAGAATCTCTATGGGAGGAATGATGGTATAAATAATAGTAAGACTCATAGTCACTGCCTCCCACACTCCTAACCTGATGGAAGCAGCCAGGTGAGCCCATTCAGTGGTTTGTGTGCACTGAGACCCTCCTGGTTCCCACATGTTAAGAGGGGCTTAGCGACCACCTCTTGAATTCCCTACCCTTGCAGACACGCAAGGGGGCGGCATCTGGTCGTTGCTCATTCAAGAACCCTGGCCCTGACTGGATGAAGTAAACGGAACTTCCTCTTTCGTCACACTAGTGGTTTTACTGCATGCATAGAGCCTGATTAGCATAGAGCCTTATGATAAGCAACCCACATTCAGTTTTTTACAAAAAATTAAAAACAGAACAAAATTGACATTTATATTAAAATGACAGGACAGTCAGGAAATATGAAAAAAAATGGTACTGTCTCATTTAAAATAGTACTTATGGTCAATCTAACAACTATTTTGTCTTCATTTCAGATGAATTAAATTGGAAGCGTCATCCATTCACTTTGTTCTGTATATCCTTCCATATTTGTTTTGTATATGTATCTTTTACCATAAAATGAGCTACATTAGATGATCTACATACCATTTGCCACTTGTTCTCCCTACAGACAACAAATAGCTGAATCTCCTCAGTACATTTTTTTTTCTTTTTTCTTTTTCTTTTTTTTTTGGCTGTCTGCCACTCATAGACTGTCTGTATTCATGTCATTGAGCCCCAGGTGTTTATCATCGAGTTGGTCTTTTCTTTCACAAATACCCACAGAACTGAAATGAGCCTTTTTTACAAGGAGACTGGTTTTTAAAACTGAGAGATCTCTGATGGATTTCAGAAGCTATAGTTCCCCAAATGCTATAAAACTGGGTGTTCTCTTTCTGACAAGGCCCTAGTCTATGATGGTCCTCAAAGAGAGGCCCAGGGAACACTTGCCTGAGACCCTCTAGGGACACTACTTACAATGCACATTCCCAGGTTCTGCCCAGATCAGTAGAATCCAAAGGAGGTAGGACCTGGTGAGTTATATTTTATTAAGTCCCTCAGGTAATTGTGGGCCACTAAGCCATAGGTCTCAGGTGAGAATAAAACATAGTTCAAGTGGGTTCCACTTGAACTTAGTGAAGGTGGATGGAGCAAACCCAGCAGGCACGCCCTCCCTCTGGATGTGACTGGAGGTCAGCAACTGTCCTGGCCTGTGCCTGGAACACTGACAGTGTTTAATAGGTGCATTAGGGTGCCAAGACTTGCTCTGCTGAACAGTCAGCCATATTTAGTTTAGAGTAGAGCGGGGTCTGCAAGCTACGTTGGTGCTGAGTCCTAGCTACCTGTTTTTGTAAATAAAGTTTTATTGGGACACACTGTTCCTTTACCCATCATCCAGGGCTGTTTAAAACTGCAGCACTGAGGAGATGCTGGGATGGTTCAGCAGGTTGTACACTTTCCTTGCAACCATGTGGTCCAGGAATTGAGTCCTGGCCCTGGTCCATGCAAACCCATATGCTGAACTATGACACATCTGGTAACCAACAGGATAGTGGCAAAGGTTCTTGCCTCCCATACAGGAGACCTCTGATTTAGCCTCACATCCACCTGTGTGGAATGAAACTATGTCACAACTAATCACGTACAACTATGGAGACTGCTCTGGGTCCTCCTCTTTCTCTCTCTCTCTCTCTCTCTCTCTCTCTCTCTCTCTCTCTCTCTCTCTCTCACACACACACACACACACACACACACACACACACACAGATACCTTCTCTCACACAATAATAAAATAAATCTAAAAAAACTGTAGCATTGAGTAGTTGAGACAGAGACTCTGACCGAAGAGACCCTCTAACTCACAGACCTGATATGTCCACGTTCTGGGACTTTACAGAAAAGGCTTGCTGCCCTGGAGAGGATGTAATTTTTAGGGATCTCACCAAGGGATTGGATGTGCAGTTTAAGAGAGCTGCCAGGGCCAGACCTTCTGGAGTCAGTCTAGCTCTGACTCTTACTCTTGGTCAAGCCCCTCACCTTTCTGTGCCTTGTTTGCTCATCCATAAAATGGGTGCCCACTTCCAGGTTTTTCATGAGGATGAAATCACTGCACATGAGATGAGGCATCTGGGAGGACTGAATTGTGTCATCATGGATGACCGTAAATCCAATAGGCAAGCACCCAGCTGTTGTCCAGCTCAGCAGCTCAGGCCACAGACACTTAGGGGAAATTCTGCAACCAAAATATGAGAGGTCTCGGGAGGCCCTGAGCCCAGCAAATCTCTTGTTTTTTCCTGGAAATGAAAGCTGTCTCAACCTTCTTCCTGGGAAGAAAAAGGGGAATTGGGCTGAAGGGGCCAGGCCAGGAGCCCCCTGGACCCACATTGGGTTAAGCGGCGTCCTGTGCATCCCTGGCTTTGCTTCGGTTTCCCTAACCATCAATGGGACATAGGCCCCCCCCTCACAGAGCTGCCCGTAGGCGTGGGTGCAGGATAACATCGGGACAACCCCTGAAGGCTGACACCTGATGTGCAGACATACTATTAGGGATCATCTCTATCTTTCTGTAAGTAGAGCTCAGATCATTTCCTGGCCACCAGGGCCTGAGGACAAGGGGGATTCACACAGAATCTGGCTTCCTCCCAACATGCGGAATGCGACCAGAGACAACATCACAGCATAAATTGACCAAGTGAGACATGCCCAGGGTACCAACTGTGGGTTGTCCCTGAGGGCCAGGCTCTGCAAGTCACAGTGCCCACCCCCTACCCCTGATAAAGACAAGACAAGCCTCAGCCCCCAGAGCAGGAGCGTTTTAGGACCACAGTGATTCACTCCACTGTTGGTGTTTACTGAGCATCTATCTACTGCGTGCCAGACACCCCTCTAGGTACTGGAGACACAGCAAGGAACAAGCTAGACAATGGGGCTTAGATCCAAGTGGCCATGGGCCTTGGATAATCAATCATCACATGCAGACTATGTCCTGGTGGTGGGCATTGCGACATAGAGTGCAGCCTTTTTCTGTCTCAACAAAGCACTCACCCCGCCGGTCAGTTCCCAAGCCCTTTCGTCCAGAGCCTAGAGTCTGGCTGCAGAGACCCTGCTCAGCCCTGGAGCGCAGGCTGCATCTGCACGCCTGACACCTTGCAGAGGTGTCCCGGCTAAGAGCGAGGCCCGGTATCTGTGCACCCCCCACCCCTGGCCTGGCTGCCAAGGGACCTGAGGTGCTTTACCCTTCCCTCATGTTCACCGCTTGTTCTAAAGAAACACAACCCTGAGAGCTGAAATCTCCCCAGAATGAGAGCCGAAATCTCCCCAGAATGAGAGCCAGGCAGCAAGACTCCCGTAGCCCCTGCAGACAGCGCCCCCCGTGTTTCCTGGCCCTGCATGAGAGGAGTAGGGAGTGAGAGCCACGGGGAAGGAGCTGGATGATGAAGCTGCCTCCAGTCCTGGTCCTCGGGCACCACGCCGCCCTCCATATTCACCCCCAGATGACCTGGACTGAGCTCCGCATTGGTGAGCAATACACTTCACGTGAGGCCTCTGACTCGCGGCTCATTCTCCCGCCCCCACTGTCACCTGGCCCTCAAGAGGGTAGGTATGTGAGGTGAGCCCTCAGGGCAAGCCAGGCGCCTCCATCTCACACCCAGCAGCTCCTCCAGGCACAGCCCCTCTCGACCTCAGTCCGCAGACCACACGGGGTTCCAGCGGGGGCAGTCCCCCCGAGGCCCGGCAGGTTACGGGATCCTCCAGGAAGTATGAGGAGCAGCCTGTGCACAGGGTTCTGTGGCATGGAAGAGTGGGCCACGAGCCCCTGAATTCGGGGGGCGAAGTGTAGGCATCAGGACCTTCCATGTGACCACACCTGATATCACCTAGAGAGAGAGGCCTTTGAGTAGAAAGATTATTTCAGACCTAAAGAAAAGCAGGACACAAGGGCGGAAAGTCCTGGGTTCAAATCACACATGCACCACGACACTTTGCCTCCATAAACCTCCGTTTTCTGTTCTAGAGGGAAAAAATGGGGAAAATGATAATTAGCTTTTATCATGGTAGTAAAGATAAATGTCTGAAACAAAATGAGACTTTTGCTCTCTAACGAAGAGATCCTATACCTGCAGCAGGCCTCCAGGATACGGCTACTGACGAGGACGAGGTTTGGCCGGGACCTCCCCAGGGCCGCACAGGCCAGGTGACAATGCCCCCGAAGCAGTCACTTGCCCCTGCCTCCCACCCCTCGGCAGGCCCAGGCTCCAATCAAGAGGCTGTGATAAGCAGAAGGACGAGCGGCCACCGTGAAGCCAGGCTGAGTGAACCTTGCCCCAGAGGCCTGTCACAGCTGGGACAGAGACGCTGTCCTGGGCCACACCATGGCGGGCCTGCAGCGGCACATCCTGCTCAGCGTCTCCCTGGCCAGCCTCCTGTTGCCGGGGGGGAGTGGTAAGCACCCCTCAACCTACAGACTGCAGAGGTGGCCCCCAGGGGGGAGGGGGGAGGGTGGGGAGTGAGGGTGATGCCCTTAAACTGGATGGTGGGTGCCCGTCCCATGTCAAAGGCTGGCATGAAACAGCTGGGCTTGGTGGTCTCAGCCACGGGTAACTTAGGGTCAGGTGTGCCTCCCAGTGGGTGGAGAGTCACACAGCAGGTCAGAGGTCACAAAGACAGAAACACAAATCCAGAGGGGGGAGAGAGAGGAGACAGAGAGGTAAGGAGATGGAGAGAAGGAGGTGGCAGGCAGAGAGAGTGAGACGTCCCCCCTCCTCTGCCAAAGTAAACTGGGGGAGAGAACAAGGGGGTCACAGGCAGAGATGAGTTCCCAGGGCAGGGAAGGGAATGAGAGAAGCAGGTGTCACCATCCTCAGGCTGGCTAAGCCAGGGTGAGGGGCTCCCCATCTCAAGCCTGGACACACAGGGGTCTCCGGACCTTCCAGATCCCTGGGGCCTGACCAAAGAGAAAGGGCCATAAAGGGGGAAAGCAGAGCAAAGACAGAAGAGACAGCAGAGGTGGCATCACTTCGGGGACCTAGGGCTTGTCTGCATCCTGGGACAAGGGCAAGGGCAGGAGCACTGAGGGGCAGATGGAGTGAACACAGGTGTGCAGGAGATGAGAAAGCACTGGGAAGTAAAGAAAAGGGAGAGAGAGAAACAGAACGGGGGAACCCACGTAGGGGAATGATGGAGGGGAGAAACAGATACGTGGGTTGTATTTCAAAGCAAGTGCTTGGTACTACAGCAGAATAGTCAGGGAGAAGCCCACAGATTACAAGTTTGAGCCTGGCACTGTTAAGATAATAAAGTAATGGGGGAATTTGGAAGGAAAGTTAATTTGAGGTAGGAATGAAGCTAACATTTGTTGAGCACCTAAAGTGTACCAAACTGAACACTAGGAGATGCTACATTCTTTAAAACAATTTAAAGTAGGTATGTATTGTAATTCCCATTGCCAATATGAAGTAGTAGGTGACCGAGATGTATTTGAAACTCAAGCCTTCTTGATTCTGCAGTCTTGTATTTTAGTTTTGGATTTGGAGAGTTTGGAGTTCTGAAATGAGGGGAGACATCCATCATGGTGAGAGAGTTGAAAACAGAGTTTAGGTCGAAAATTGGTTCTAGAAATATTAACTTGGAGATTCTTTATAGTGGTGAGACTAAATGTGTCCATGAAAAGATAGAGAGAAGTGCAGAGGGTGAAGAAAAGAATGTGAGCGCCTCCCATATCACAATGAAAAGAGAAGTGGGTGAGTGAGAAACAGATAAGACTCAGCTACAGAGGTGAGCACAATCACCTGTAGATACACGCTGTACAGATGATCCAGAGATTCTCTGATCCAAGTCATTTTAGTTGGCAGACCATGAGTCATTTGTGGGTCATGAAATCAATTTGGTGTTTGTTTGTTTTTTTAATGAAATTGGACAGCATCAAGTAGAAAATTTTGTAATAGGTACTATTTTGTAGAAAATAATACTAAGTACTATTTCTTAAAACATGTGTTTAAATTGTATTTATGTGTGTCCTGGGACTTTATATAAATTATACTTTTAATTGTAAATCATGATCAAAACAGTATCACTTAGCTGACACCTCCCCACTTAACTGAGACTTTGAAGGGTGGGTGGAGTTCAGGATGGAGCAGGGAGTAGAGGGATACAGCCTGAGCCAAAGCACAGGTGGAGTGGAAGGTGAGAGTAGATGATGGTAACCTGGAACCACTCTGAGAAGGGAAGGTTTAAGAAAGAGGGTTTGGGTTGCCTACATAAAGCTGGGTGTGAATGCACAGGGAGGCTGGTGACTTGATTGGGAGGGGTGTGTTTACTTCTCCAGAGAAGGAAAGGTGTGTGAGGTCTGGAACTGATGTCTTATACTGTAACTCATGGAGTAGTCATGAGGGAAGTGGGCATTTCCTTCCCAGCTGCCTTAATACATGAGGAAGGAGAAGCTTCAGCCTTTTGCAGCTCAGAGGTGAAATGATATACAAGTTTCGGGGAGGGAACATGTAATTTGATAAGGTACTTTCAACTTTGTTTCCTTCCTGGTTTTAGTGTTCATTAACCGGGAACGTGCCAATACGGTCCTGGAGAGGATCCGGAGGGCAAATTCATTTTTAGAAGAGTTGAAGAAAGGAAACCTTGAAAGAGAGTGCTTGGAAGAGACCTGTTCCTACGAAGAAGCCCGAGAAGTCTTTGAGAACACAGAGAGGACGGTAAGGGTTGGTGGGACAGGGAGACCAGTTCTGCACCATGCTGAGCTCAAGTGGGGATGCTGGCTGGCCCTGGCTACCCCTCTAATTGTGGCTGTCAGTGTAGCCCCATGCTGGGCCCCCATGAGGGCCCTTCTGTGCTGGAGCCTCTACTAGGAGCAGAGAGCCGCCTGGAGAGGCGGGTGGAGAAACTGTGAGTCTCTCTACTGCTTGCAATGGCATTCATTCCTGTCTCCTCACCCACCAGGTGAGGCACAACAATTTGTCTTGTGGGTGGGAAAACTGAGAAGATACGGTCTGAAATGTTTTATAGTAGTTACGAGAAGTTCTGAAGGTATTCTTAAATCAGTTCTAAAACATCAAAAGTTTATTTAAAAACTATTCATGGCCTGGACCAAGGCCTCCCTGGGCTGGACCATGCACACAGAGACATGTGGCCCACTGGATTTTTGCCCAATTCCATGGCCACCACCATATTTGACCTCAGGCCCCTGAGTTGCATCCCTAAGAGTGTCTGGCACACAGACTCACCACAGATGCTGGGCCACGAGGCCCAATAGCACCATGCCCATGCAGCAGCAACAGTGGCAGCTCCAAAGGCACTGTGCCCTCACCCTGGGATAGGTGAGGGCTTGGTTGCTGCCCTGAAAGTCACTAATGAATGTGATCCACCTTGGGTTGGGCCCTTGGGACAGATGGTTGCATGTGGCAGTGAGGCGGCAGTGGATGGCAGTGAGCCAAAACTGGGCAAGAATGAGCTGAAGATGCCTGAAAGCTGAGAGTAACAGAGGAGGCCAAGCAGAAGCTCTGTGAGGAACAGCTCGGCCAGGCTACTGCCGCCGCCACCACACCACTGACAGTGGACCCCACACAGCAGGACCACTGTGGAACGTCCACCAGATGCTGGGCACTGAGGAGACTTGATGCACCCTGAATACTACCTGAGCAGCATCACCTTAAAGGAGGCAAACAGGAGCTATGCCAGAAGAGCTTCTGGGGGAAGCTCATCTTCCGTGCCCTTAAAGCAGCAGTCCCCAGTCTTTTTAGCTCCAGGGACTGGTTTCATGGAAGACAATGTTCCATGGATGGGGAGGAAGGGAGGGGTGCACATGTGCAGTTCACAATAGGTTTTGCATTCTCATGAGAAACTGAAGTCACAGCTGATCTGACAGGAGGCGGAGCTTAGGCAGCAAAGCTAGCAATGGGTTGCGGCTGTTAATACAGATGAAGCTTCGCTCACTCACCCACCACTCAACTCCTGCTGTGCGGCCTGGTTCCTAACAGGCCACAGACCAGTCCAGTTGGTGTCAGGGGGTTGGAAACCCAGGCCTTAGAGGACAGGTCAAGTTGCAAATCACAACCAAATCAAGGGATTTAAATCACAAGAGGAATTTATTCACATGTTGACACACTGGATCAAGGAGACACAATTGGAGTTCAGGAGAATCCTGGAAAAACCCCAGAGGGTTTGATAAGCTTCATTCTCCACAGCACCACACTAATGCCTCCTTACTCACATACATCACTTCATCCTCACTTTGGCCTCAAAGGCAAGGAAATAATATCACCAGAGATACTTGGACTTGAACCTGAATGAGTTTGTGGAAAAGAAATTTATCATCCACGTAAGAATATTACATGTATAAGAAGTTTCTTTGGTAAGTTGGGATTCTTAGATATTGACGTTCCAATAATGAACTTTTTTTATCTCAAGGGGAGCCATTGCCAAGTTTTTCATCACCTACCACAGCAAGTTAGACTTGAAAATATATATAAGAATTGCTCAAGAACTCTACTATAAGATGCTGGTGGTCAGTGGATTTGACCAGGTTTGTGAAATTGGATGCCAGCACCAGATGATTTGACTTTACTTCACTGCCTGTGACTTTTACATGGCCTCTCTAGATTATTATGATCTAACGAAATCATGAAGATTATATCAGGGCTGGTGAAGCATATTACAGATAGTTACAGGAGCACCCACCATCCACATGGCCCAAAAGGCCAAACCCATGAGATTTCACTACACCCCACCCTTCTAGACAGTCAGCATGGTAGGAGAACTTGACAAAGCCCTGGGAAAAACTAACCTGCAAGAAGATGCAAGAAATTAACTTCTTCAGAACTGAAGAAACTAGATTTCTTGATAATATCTGTGTGGCAAAAGCTATTGAATGTTCTCTACTTCAGACCACATCCAGACTCTTTGATGAGCTTGCCAGAGAATTCCTGAAAGTGACTTGCAGCAGTTCCACATTTTTCTGTGATCACCCACAGATAATGAGATCTTTGGCCAAGTGGACCACTGTGAGCACTCTGAGCTGTTTGTCCTGAAGAAGGTAGTGTACAGTGTCTATGTAGGGTAGGAAGCTAGGCCTGAACGACAGAAGGGGCAGAACGTAATATGATCAGTGCTTTTGCACTACCCAGGTTCATTCCCCAGGGACCACCCAGGTCCAACCCTGGGGGACTACTTTTGTTATTAGAACATCCTGATAAGAGGGAAGTAAAATCCAATCAGAATTATCTAGTTTTTGACATATGCGCAAACAGCTGGAGCTTGTCCTTGGCTTAATCTTAGCCTCATTATAATGTAATCACAATAATTTAGCATTGTGCTTTTAGCCCCCACTGTGGGGTTTTCTGTGTGCATTCTGGGTAAAGGCATGCTCAGAAAGAAAACCATCATATGACCTACACATGTCAATCAAATGACCTAAGTCTGTACGCCATGCGTGCAGGATGGACTTAGGGCCAGGAATAAAACTCAAACCCCAAACTCAAGGGCCTTTACCTCTTTTGGCTTGGCCCATTTCTTTCTTGAAACTTAGTTCAATAAAACTTTCCTTTGCTTTCCTTTGTTTTTCTGATCTGTAACTTCCTACTGCATCAGCAGAAAGAACCCAGCTCCTCACTGCCTCCACACTGTAACAGCTACAGCAAGTTAAATAGTTCTGTGAAGCAGCAAGCAGCTTTTTAAAGAACAGGCCAAAGCTGCTAATGATGAGGAGGCCCTGTTCATAGATGAAAAGTTTTGTACCATCATGGAATACCCACAGCTGGGTGTGGCAGGGGCATCAACTGCATCATCGTATTTTTTCACAGACTCCAATAACATGAAAAAAGTACTTCCATTTCCTGCCATGAAACCTGAAAATAAGAACATAGCAACTACTAATACAATGGAAAGCACAACAGTTGGCACTGCTGTCTTGAAAATAGTAATTACAAGTTATATGACTCAGACACCTTTGCATTTCTGCAAAAGATCAAGGTCTGCAAAGAAACTCTTGTATGTTCTTATCCATTTGAGTATCACTTGTTCATTTCAGCCACCAGAAAAAAGAAGAGGAATTGAGAATTCATTTTTACTCCTTCTTACCAAATAAATGATTATTCTTTTTTTAAAAGAAAAGCTGTTCATAATTTCAAGAACTATTTTTATTTTTAAATGTTCCTTTAGTTCACATGCACATACATAGTTTTTAAATAGTGAAAGCATTAATTTTTATGCTAATCCAAGTTCATGTTGTACCTTTTTTCTCAGCATCATTTCCCAAACCCTCTTCCTTACTTCTATATAGCTATCATACTTATAATCTTAAAGACTTAAATTATATCTTATTGTAAGAACAGACATATTTACTTCCTCACACTTTGGCCACGTAAGTTATTTTATATAGCTATTTTGAAAACACACAGATTTCTTCTGGATTACCTTTTTAGAAAAGCTGGTCCAGAAAGGGGTTATTGAATCAAAGGTTATCAACAAGTTCTAATTCCAAGTCATATGGAAGTCTCTCCCACTGAATGTAGCTACTAAACCTGTATGGAATGAGCAGCTAAGTGAGGACCCTGAAAAGCAAATAGCAGTAGTGTATTGAAGAAGGCTAGAATTCAAAGTACCATATAATTGTGTTTATCACTTTTTTCCCCTCCAGTTCTCCGGACAACACTTGACCTGAATCTAATTGATATTTATAGAATTCTTAACAACATCAGATACACTTTCTTTCTAAGCACCCATGAAACTTTTCACAAGACAGATCATATCCTGTGTCATAAAACACACCTTACAAATTTAAAAGATTAAAATCATATAAAGTATTTTATCTGACCATAATGAAATTAACCAAGTCAATAACAGAAAAATTTCCAAGTATGTGTAAATTAAACAATACACTTCTAAATGATCTGTGAGTCAAAAAAGAAGTCTCAAGAGAAGTTAGAAAATATTTTCAACTAAATAAAAATGAATATTCAACATATAAAATCTGTGGGATGCAGCTAAAATAGTGCTCATGGGGAAATTTACAGCATTGAACGTTTTCATTGGAAAAAAAAAAAAGAGATTGACAATCTAAGCTTCTACCTTAAGACACTAAAAAAATAAAAGCAAAATTAAACCACAAACTGGGTGCCTTAAAATAATAGCAATTTATTCTCTCATAATTCTGGAGATCACAAGTTTGACATCAAGGTTCCCAGGGTTGGTTTCTTCTGGAAGATCTGAGGGAGAAAATGTTCCATGACTCTCTCCTGGCTTCTGGTGGCTGCCAGCAATCTTGGGCTTGTAGACAGGTCACTTCAACCTCTGCTTTGATCTTCACATGGCCTTCTTGTCTCTGTCTGTCTCTGTGTGTCTTTTCTACTATAAGGACACGCCCATTGATTTGGGGTCCACCCTAATATAGTATTATCTTATGTCAATCCAAACCTTAATTATATCTGCAGAGGCCCTATTTCCAATTAAGGTCACATTCTGAGGTTGCACCTGAATTTGGGGAGAGAGAGATACTATTAAACCTATTATAGACAACAAAAACAATAACAAAAAACAATTTAAGGCTATGAACATTTTTTTAGTGTAATAGGCTCTTGATGCCCTATTTTAAGCTATTTACCAATTATCATTTTTTAATTATCATAATAGTTATTTGCCAAGCATCCAATCCTTTATTGAATCTTTGACCCAAGTATCTCAACTAAAAACCACTCATTGATCAGCTTACGGTAGCAAACAGAGCAAACCATTTTTGGTACAATCCACTTCTTAGTGATTGACTTTAAATTAAAATTTTAATATTCAACAGGGATGGGACATTTAAGATTACGAAAGCCACATTTTTATAGATGCAGAAGATCTGAAAATTTTTCCCTTTTAGATTGTATAGTTCTAGAGCAATTTGTTCCAGAACATGATCTCTGTTTGGGAAAGTATTCTATTCAGGTTGAGTTAGTTACTAGGTTATCATTGATATTGGTGTAAAATCCTAATGCATTTTAAAATCTTCTCTCCTCCCCCACCCCCTTTTTTAGAATGAATTCTGGAATAAATACAAAGGTGAGATGTTTTGTATTTCAATTTTGAGAGGGGCTTATTCAAATATTTAAATTGGGAGAGATTACACTTGAATTTTGAAAATGCTTCCTAAATTTTCTTTCTGCTCCTATTTAAATCTTATTTATTTAATACTTTTTCTGTCTAAATGTTTTCATAACCGTTATTGTAATAGTTTTTTATAACTTTATACTAATTCTGGTTTTGTTACTTCCTGAAATATAGATTTAAATTAGTTCATTCTCATTTGAGGATACCAAATTTGATGATAATTTTTTTAATCTGAGTATATTAGTTAGAAACAAACAAACAAAATAATGAGATTCTGAAAGATTGGTTCTTCTAATAATATAACCACCTTAACTTAATGCTTATAGCATCTGAGATGGTATTAATCATGACTTACGTTTTTATTCTAGTAACAATATTCAGTTTTCTCAGAATGACAAATGGACTTATCTCTAAATTAGATTATACAAATGTACTAAGAAACATGAAGTCCCATGTTAGTGAGGTGCAGTAGTCTGTGCATTCTCCAGAGCATTTGGAAAAAGGAACCCTAACATTCCTCTTGTAAATGCTCAGCCCAGAAATAAGTGTCAGGCAATCACCTATCCTCTATCCTTCCAGCTGGTCCCGTGTGACCACCAGCCCAGAGCTCCTCACTCTGATGTAAAAACATTGTCAAACATTTCAGCAAAAATGGGAACACTCAGTCAATGATCCAGTCAGATAAGAGTATCGTGTACACAGTCACAAAAAGTGGAAATAAAATAAAGTTTAGATAGGAGAAATTATTTACAGGGAAACAGGAAGAAGTCCAAGTTTACTCAATGTATCTGAAAAATGTATGCCAATATCAACACAGCAACGTCATTTTCATGATGATGGAAACTGCCCGCGAGCTTTGGTTTCCAAATTCTTTCTTTGCAGATGGTGACCAGTGTGAAAGCAATCCTTGCCAAAATCAGGGCATGTGTAAAGACGGCCTTGGGGAGTACACGTGCACCTGTTTGGAAGGATATGAAGGCAAAAACTGTGAATTAAGTGAGTTCCTCTTCTTGGTGTACCTTCAAGTCAGAGTTACCTGAAGAATCAAAGGTGGGAAAGAGGAGAAAAGCAAAAATGCCCAAGGAAACAATCTCACATCGCTTCTGATTTAGACTCTGAGCTTCATTATGATGTACCACTGTAGTAAGAGAGGGAAAAAATCAGTAAAAGACTCAAATATATCCTAAAATCCATTCAGTTTTGAAGTACAGTGAAACACATGTCACTTTTCTATTTCTTCTAAGAGAGGCTGTGGAACACTAAGGAAGTGTGTGGCCCATTAACAGAAACAAGAACTGGCTTTCTTCTCCTTAGAGTAGAATGTATCCCTTGTCACTATTACATTCCTTGTCTTCCTGGGCAATGGTACTAAATCACCACCTTTCTCTTATGTGTGTTCATACAAATATCAATACTAAATGTCTGGGATTTTCCAATTATAAAAATGTGATATGTTTAATCCTGCATGGAAAAGACACTAAAAGTTTTCCTTAAATGGTGACTAATTTTTTAATAAAAATTAGGTTAGTATCAACCAGTTTTCCTAAAAGAGAATGATTTGCATTTCATTTAAATTACTTAATTCATAATCTTTAGAATGTGCTCTTGGATTAGATTACTTTGGATTTTTCTTGATGGAAATATCATTTATGTGTCATCCATACCAAGCTCAGAGCTGCCCCTGCTGCTACTGCCTTGGCTGTGAATGTTTTCTAAAGCTCCATCAGTGTTGATTTTTCCATTGTAATTTTTTTTCTATCAAAACCCAAATGTGGAGTGTAAAGTAAATTGCCAGGATGGCATCACTAATGTGAGTTTGAAGTTTGATGCTCAGTGTCTACTGGAAGCAGGTGGGTGATTCAGGCTTAGTCAGAGCTGCTGAACTGTGCAACGGGTGCTCTCAGCCCAGCCTTGAGGTCCAGAAACCTGGTTTTGACCAAGGGAGCCACAGCTACAAGTGGGCACTGTGTCAAGAGCTTCACGTGACCTGCAAGGTTATCCTGTGAGGTGGTGTGACCTCTACCACTTTACAAATGAGGAAACTGAGAACCATGAGTTTAAATAACTTGTCCAAATCATGAAAGTGATGGAAGGGCCAGTTTGGAACTTGGGCCTGACTCCAGGGTATGTGCTACCTGTTTCTCCTTTAAGCCCAGACCCCATGCTCCAAGGCCCTTGTTTCACCAGGAATGCTCTAGCCTCAGAGTGGGTAGGAATATGGACACTCTGCCAGGCTCAGCCTCAGCAACTGGCCCCAAAGGCCACACTCTTGCAGGAGGCCCATTCACACTGGTCAGCACCCATGTACCTTTTCAGGACTGAACTTGAGACCCTCCCAGTCTCTAGGGCCCTCACTGGGCATGCTCAGGTTACTTTAGAAGCTTCTGGAAGCCTGGTGCCCAGGGCCTGGCAGATGCTCAGCTTTTACCGGCATATGCCATGGTTTCCCCCATGCAGTCTGGGAGGCAGCAGGATAGTAAGAAGAGCACGCATAGATGATCCCCTCACCCCTCCAGCCTGCTCTGGGCAGCCTGTCCTATTTGCACTGGGACCAGCTGATGTGCATCAGCCACCAGGCTCTGGCCCTTCGCTCTAGCTGGGTGTCCTGCTGTGGGGCTGACGGGTGGTTGCACATCCTTCTGGTGCGGCTATCTTTCCTCCCGACCAGCTGCAGCCTCAGTTTCCCTGCCTATCCTGAGAGCCAGCATGCCTCTCCCACAGTCACGCGGAAATTCTGCAGCCTGGACAATGGGGACTGTGACCAGTTCTGCAGAGAGGAACAGAGCTCTGTGGTGTGTTCCTGTGCCAGTGGGTACATCCTGGATGACAACGGCAAGTCTTGCATCTCCACAGGTAGGAGGAACATGGGGCCACCCCAGCAGGGTTCCCTGAGCCAGAGATGCCAGCGGGTTCCAGGCCAGCAAGGCATTTGCCAATGCTGGTGAGCAGCACAGCTGCAGCATCCGGGGTGGGCCACGAGATTTGGAAGCAGATCCACTGTTTCTGTCAGCCATCTGAAAAATGGGACCAACAATATCACCTGCTTAGTGAAAACATAAGTGGGTAATTCATGGAGGGAACTTTGCACAGTGCCTGACCCATTGCAAAGTAACTACCCAATGCATGTGATGAAGGAGGTTTCCCTGGGAAGGGTGGAGAGCTTGGGAGGCCAGGAGTCACAGTGGACCAAGGCAAGAGGGGGCCAGTAAGGGGCAGTGCAGCCTTACTGCTGGAACTGTGGAGTTGGGGAGAGGTCTCAGGAGCCAGAAGAGGAACCAAGGACCCTCAAGAACTGACTTCAGTTATGTGGGACCCAGTGTTAATCCAATTTATTTTTTCTTTTCCTTGATAGAAACCAGACACCATGAGTCTGAACTACCAAGGTGCTGAGTGACAGGTCAGGTCCCTGGGCGGGAGAGCCCTGATCTCACACACTGTAGGAAGTTCTGTGCTACAAGGCCGACCTCTGGTCAGAAGTTCTGTGAGGCCACTCCTTTTTCCTGACTTAATCTACTTCTCACAGTGACCCCAACTTGCTCCTCAAAGCATGGCCCCCTGACTGACTAACAGCTTTGGCATCATGGGGAGGGAGATGGAAATGCAGAGTCCCAGGCCCAGGAGCTGCGCACATTCCAGGATGACTGCAATTATGTAATATCAACTCTTTCAACTAGGAAAAGACCATGTCATGTACATTTCTATTGAAATAAGATTCTAAACTTAAGCTGGTTCAAAAGGAGGGGGTAGAGTCATGGTGTACATACAAATGTGGGGTTTTTTTTAGATTTAAAATACGATTACTTTAGTTTGACAGAAAGGATGCGTAGAATTAGATTTATTTCAGACCAGTTTTTGAAGCACATATTTAAATGTTTTGCTCATATGCTTTGCAATATAATAAAATACGTGAGCATCAACCTCCACTCTCAATATTGAGGGAATTCTTGACAAATAATGAAATCTGTATATTCTAAAATATACCTGAAAGCACAGATATGGACTGGATTATCAATGTTTTTTTAAACTGCAATATTATATCAGTTTCAAGTATACAACATGGGGACGAGACACTTATATATCTTACAAAGTCATCATAGTGACACATCTGGTCCCCATCTGACACTATACATAGTTATTACAGTATTACTGACTGCATGCCCTATGCTGTACTTTACATCCCTGCGACTATTTTGAGACTATGAATTTGTACTTCTTAATTTCTTCCTCTTTTTCACCCACCCCTACAGCCCTCCTCTCTTCACCCCAACAAATCTTATACCACACATAGTTAGCCATTTAAATTGGAAGTAACTATTGATAGATATGCAGTTACTGCTATGATAGTATTCACAATTTTTGCTAGCCACGCCTACCCCTGCTATCTTAAAGAAGTCTAACATTCCTTGTAATACTGTTTTGGTGGTGATGAACTCCTTTAGCTTTTTCTTGTTTGGGAAGCTCTTTATCTGTCCTTCAATTTTGAGTGATAGCCTTGCTGCATGTATTCACCTTGGTTGTAGACCCTTGGTTTTCATCACGTTGAATATTTTCTGCCAGTGTGTTCTGGCCTGCAAAGTTTCTGATGAGAAGTCTGATGAGAGCCATATGGGTGCTACCTTATACGTTATTATTCGCATTTCTCTTGCTTCTTTTAGAATTCTCTCGTCTTTAACTTTTGCCTTTTTAATATAATGTGTCTTAGTATGGGCCTGTTTGGGATTCCCCTTGTTTGGGGCTCTCTATGCTTCCTTGGCTTGTCTATTTCCTTTTCCAGGTTAGGGACATTTTCAGTCACTATTTCTTCAAATAAGTTCTCCATCCCTTGCTGTCTCCCTTCTATGATGCCAATGTTGTTATGCTTGATGTTGTCCCAAAGGAGTCTTAGACCATCCTCATGTCCTTGGATTCTTTTTTGTTGTTGTTCTGATTGGGTGTTTTTTGCTACCTTTTCTTCCAAATCACTGATTCACACCTCTGCTTTATCTGGTTTGATTATTCCTTGTATTCCATTCTTTATTTCAGTTACTACATTCTTTATTTCAGCCTGGTCTTTTTTATGGTTTCTATGCCCTTTTTGATATTTGCTCTCTCTTTGTTGAAATTTTCACCAAGTTCTTTGAGCACCTTGTAATTTCATTTTGAGCTCTGTCTCTGAATGGTTATTTGTCTCCATCTCGTGTAGATATTCTTCCGGGGTTTTCTCTGTTCTTTGATTTGGGACATATTTGTTTCCTCATTTTGACTTCCTCTCCATAGACATTCTGCTCTATAACTTAATACTCACTGCAACAATGTCTTCTGGGGCTCGCTGCTAATACCACAAAGATGGGGGTGGCGGGGGGGGGGCGGGGGCAGGCAGAAGTCTGGAATGTCAGGTAGGGGAAGGCAACCAGGTTTCATGCCGTGTTTTCTACCTGGCACTGAGGGCAGCAAAGGCAGTGCAGGCTTACGCTTTCTGTATTCGGTTTGCCCCATTGTCTCTGCCCTGAGCGTTGGGATCAGCTATTTTCTATGCTGACCCCTCAGGCAGGACTGCTTATAGGCAGAGAAGCTCACTCACAGCCTTTTCTCGGCTTATCTTTCCTGGGCCAGATTGAGGTCAGGCTGCCATTTCTCACTGCCCCCAACGTCCCACCTCCTCTCACCAACCAGAGTGAATTCAGGCTGCAGTGTCTCATGGTAGCCACCTCAGCACCTCCTGGGCCCAAGTGAGGTCTAGTTGTGGCATCTCATAGCCCTTGCCTCTGAGCCTCCTTTCCTCTGAGCCAAGAACTAAGTGAGATCCAAATGCTCACCCTCTTCCTTCCTTCTTCAGCCATGGAGTTCCATGGCCCCCATCTCTGCACTCCCACTCCCTCCTCCTCAGTTTACCCCTCTGTCCCTACCTGGTATTTCAGTGTGATGAGTGGTTTCTTAACTCTGTTTGTGTTGTTGCATAGGGAATCCTTTGTTGAATTATAGTTGCTCTATTTGTTGTCAACTCTGGGGCGTTTTCCAGGAGTGCCGCTCACAGCACCATTTAGGTTGATCTTTCCATGCAAATATTTTTTAATTCCAGGAGGAATCACAGATCAATTTAAAATAAAGTTTGATGTTTGACAATAAAATTAAGTAAACCACTTCTTAATTCAGAATTTCGAAGGACAGTTTTTACAACATTAGCACAGAACTAGCACACCACGGTGAAGAACTCTTTCTCTCCAGCTAACTAACACATTCACCAAGAGTCTACTGGGGATCCTTCGGGTCCTGCAAGAGCACATGCAGACACTGAAAGAGACTGAAGTTTTGCTTATCTGATCTTAAACAAACACAAGGCAGCAGAGGGAAGCATCCTTGTTCAGATCTGCGGTTTCCCTGTGTCTTGTCTCTTTGGCCCTCCATACCTCTACCTTCTTTGGTCCTGCTTTGCTCCCTCTCTCTGCCTCCATTTCCTAGCTGATGATAATACAGAAAGGAGCTTTCTCATCTTTACTGGCATCTCCCCTGTGCTTGGAGCTTTTAAGGATAACTATCCTTTTTTAGACATTATCATTCAAAGTCATGTCACAGTGTTCCTTTTTATGCCTCAGACTGCTTACACATATTGTCCCTTTTGACCAAAACACCTTTTGTCAACATTTCACTAGGAAATGTTTCAAACACACAGCAGGGTTGACAGGATTTGGCAGAAAGCCCCCATGTGCCCCCATCTGGGTTGGCCCATGAACATCTCTCTGTACTTGCTTCATCACCTGTCTACCACACATTTGTCCTCTGCCCACCCACACACCACTTTAGTATTCTGATGCACTTCCAAGTAGATTGCAGATATGCCCTTTGATGCTTCAGCAAATTAGTCAACCCCAGAGGTCAGTGTCCACAGCACTATCATTCAGGTAAGTTTGCCACACAGTGGAATGCACCAAGATGAAGTTCACATTCTCTGCATTGTGACAATTGCATCATCTTGAAACCCAACCCCTATCAAGACATAGAGCACTTTGCACCCTCAAAGTTTCTCATACCCCTTCCCAGTTACCAGGCACACTCCCCACTCCTCCGTACTTGCACTTTTCAAGGCTGTCTCACCCCATTACCATGAGTGTTGGACCCTCTCTTCAGCCTCCCCCAACCGGTCCATGCTGGATTTTTGTTTTGTTTTGTTTTCAGAGGCGTTTCCTTGTGGGAAGCTCACTCAGGGACGTAGGAAGAGGTCAGTGGACCACATCAGTGAGAATCTCCCCTATATCGAAGTGCTGGAGCTTTCCAACCTCAAAGACCTGGATCCCACAGAGAACCCTTTCGATCTGCTGAACTTCAACGACACAGAGACAAGCCCTGCAGAGGATGAGAGCAACCTCGTCCGGATAGTAGGCGGGAGGGACTGCAGAGAGGGCGAGTGTCCCTGGCAGGTAACTGCTGAGCATGCTTTAGTGAGGTAACTTGGTGGGGGACCCGTCCTTGCTGGGCACTGTCCTCACAGCCATCAAGGCGGGGGCTCCGCTGTCCAAGCACACACATGGACCCTCAGCAGACTCCAGTGCTGAAGGAGTCTGAAATGACAGGAGGCTGGACCCTCACCCCTACCCTCAGCCCACTGCCCATTCCCATCTGTGTACCCAGGATTCGAGTCCTAAAACCCCTACGTAGAGTAGGAGGGGAGATGAGGCGCCAGCTCAGGCTGCAGGTTCGGGTCAGCAGGTGGAAGACCACTCCCCTGAGGGCAGGCAAGGCCTTTGCTTCCTCTTCTGTTTGACTGGAGGCAGAAACATTTACTCTCCTTGTTTTATTTCTAATTTGGTTAATTTTTTTCCTCAAATACCTAAATCATAATGAGGCAGATAATGCCTTAGAGAAAAGTACATCCATTTGTTTTCAAAGGTTAAAAAAAAAAAATGACTCTTTTATTATTGATTTGGACTAAGGTTACCAGATTTAGCGAATAAAAACACAGGACATCTGTTTGAATTTGAATTTTAGATAAATAATGAATAACGTTTTTGTAAGTATAGCCCAGATATTGCATGGGACATACTACTTATACTTAAAATTATTTGCTATTTATATGATTCAAATTTAACTGGATGTCCTCTATTTTATCTGGCATGCCTAACTTGAACTTCTTACATTCTTAGTGTTCAAAGCTAAAACTTCTGTCTCTACAGGCAAAAACCCCAAAACTGCCAACAACCTTTAGAAAGTACCTCAGCTGACCCTTCACCTCTCAGCTACATGACAAGTATGCATTTGTCTGAATTATCAAGAGCCCAAGGGAAGGACATTTCAGCATCTAATTGTCAAAACCTGTTGCATGGCAGACACAGAATTGGGACTTGTGTATGTAGGCTATAAAATCATCAGAGCTACTTCCTGACACGTGGCTATCTAGATCCAGGAACGGGAGTGAGAGCCATCCACATGGCTACAATTCAAGTTGATGTGTGATGAAGCCGTGGAAGTAGTACCAGGGGGCATACAGTGAGGTTCTACTGGGGTGAACAGGACAAGCTCCCCACAGGGCCGAGGGGTCCTCCTTGGAGCTCTGAGGGTGGCTTTAGATAGGTGTCCACGGGAGGAGAGGATGGGGAAGGGCACTTGAGCACAGAGTTTCTCACCAAACAAGTTGTTGGGATTTGTAATTCTTGCTCTCCTGGTTCCCGTCTTGGCCAGTTGCCTCATCTCCATCTTCAGGAAGAACAGATGCTGTCCAAGTCTTAGAACGACTGACTCTCCCTCATATATCACCCAAGTTGAATTATGAGTTAATTAATTATGCCAAAACAAACAAACAAAGCAAAAAAAAACAAAACAAACATTACTACAGATGGTTTCTGACTTACAGTGGTTCAACTTACACTTTTCAGGCAATGGTATAAAAACGATTAGTATTGATCTTTCCGGGACTAGCAATACCAGTATGTGGTACAATACTCTCTCTCGATGCCAGTCAGCAGGAGTGAGCCACAGACCCCAATCAGCCATGTGATCAAGGTGGTTAGCCACCGATACTCTACAGTGAACTGTGTTGCCAGTGTTTCCAACTATTGTGTGGTGAGCCCATTTAAGATCATCTAGGCCGGGGGTGGAGAACCTATGGCACGCGTGCCCAAAGTGGCACGCGGAGCAATTATTTCAGCATGCGGAATTATTGTTTTTTGTTATAAAAACATCCTATGCCTCTTATAGACATACAAATAATCGATACCTCTATCTCACTCGATAGGTTGGCACGCGAGTTGAGCGAGTATACTCTTATTTTATAAACTTTGGCACTCAATTGCCAAAAGGTTCACCACCCCTGATCTAGGCTAAGCTACGATGTTCAGTTGGTTAGGTGTACTGCACGCATATTTAACATGACATTTTCAGCTTACAGTGGTGGGTTTATTGGGACATGACCCCATCATAAGTCAAAGAATATCTGTATTACATACTAGTCAGGAACATCTTCAAGGATTCTTTTAAAATTTGATGTTAATTGTTTCACTAACCTACACATGTCCTCCACCAATTACTGTTGCTTAGAGGATGTGAAATTCCCCAGAGAAAAGAAAAACAGAAAACACTCTATGCCTGAATTTGCAAGTCTGGTTCTTTGGGAGGAAAAGGAAAATAGAATTGCCTGTAGTGCCTCTCACTTGCCCTGCCAATGTTCATTCCCAGCTGGACTATTCCTTACTCCGCAATCCCAAATCAGGGAGAAAAATCCCGTCCAGCAGCAGCCATAGGGATTCCAAGAATCTTAACCCTGATGCTGGCATCCCAAGGGCTGTTTGAGATTGGCTTGAATAGTTGAAGTATTCTACACGCCAGAAGTCAGGCCAATTAAGGCAAGCATTTTCTCCAAAGACCGACTTCTACCTGATTTGAGGTAAAATTCATCACCATATAGACAACATAGAATTTTACCACAGTGAAAATTATTTTTCTGTTGCATAACACTTTAGAGAGTGCTGTGACAGATCCAGAAGATACAAGACTACTCTCTGTTGGAGTCGGTTTGTAGTCTAGGTAGAGAAAGAGCTAGGTAAGTTCTGACAGAACCCTATTCATGAGCTAGCGCTTGGCCCTTAGTACCACCCCAACAAATGTCTTGGGAGCAAAAGAGTAAGTCAATTGCAGGCTGGTACGTGAAGCAAAGACCAGAAGGCATGAGGTGCCTGCCGCCCAAACCTGTGCTGTGGAACCGGGGAGTGGGCGGGGAGGATCTGGGAAAGTGCTGTGGGGTCGACCATGAGCTGCCAGGGTGCCAGACTGAACGGCCAGAGGGACACACAGGAACAGGCACTGTGGCCGGCTTTCAGGAGTTCTGCAAGACTGTCCATACTGGGCCAAAGCCCATGTGGTCAGATGGGCACTGTGGCTGTGCTGGCTTGGATTGTGCATCCCAACCTGAAGATGCCACAAGCTCTGTCATAGGGGAGGGCAGCAGAGGGAAGAGGGCAGGGGCAGAGGAAGGCTCAACTGGGCACATCAGCTTCCGGGTCAGGAGGCCCTGATCCAGATGGGAGAAATGAAAGAAATGGCTTAAATTTAAGGTTCAAAATCCCTCTTTCCCCAAAGTCATACTCAACCCGTTTGGTGCTGATGTTCTTGTTGCAGGCTCTGCTCATCAATGAGGAGAACGAAGGCTTCTGCGGGGGCACCATTCTAAATGAGTTCTACGTCCTCACCGCCGCCCACTGTCTCCACCAAGCCAAGAGATTCAAGGTGAGGGTAGGTAAGTGGTGCCACACCCCTCCCCTGCCCGCAGGGCCCACTGTCACTTCCTTTCTTCAGGACCCACTAGAACTGTTCACATTTGTTGAAAACACTGGATAAAATACTGAAACCTGGGGAGAGGGGACAGCTGGAGGGAGTTTAATGGAGGAGGAGGAGGAAAAGAAGGGACAGAGAAGGAGAAGGGGAGGAGGGAGAGGGGAACAAGGAGGAGGGTGAAGACAAGGAGGGGAGTAGGGGAAAATGAATGAGGAAGTAAGGGGGGAGGAGAAGGGAAGGGGAGGACGAGGTGGCCTTCCCTGAGCCGTGGGAGCCCTCCTCCCACATGGTCCTTCCTGAGGCTCTTCCGTGTCCTGCATGATGTCCCTACTGTTAGAGACCATTCCTCTGGGAAGACTTCAGAGCACCCACTTCAATAATCTGAGTACTGAGGTCCTCTGCCTCTCATTTTTTTGTCTGGGGGGTTATTTTGTAATGTCTGTGCTTCTCTACCAGACTCTAGAGTCATTCAATGAAAATCCAATGCAAGCCACACATGTGAGCCATAGATGTCCTTTTAATTTTCTAGTTGCTTTACATTTTCTGTTACACATTATAAAGGTCAATGGGTAAAATCAGTGTTAGTACTATATCTTATTTAACCCAATATACCCCACATATTATTATTTCAATATGTGATCAATGTTAAAATTAGTTATGAGCTACTTTTGAATACTTTTTTAATTCTAAGCCTGAAATTTGACACTCGCAGCACATCTCAGTTCAGACTAGCCACATTCCAAGTGCCCAGTCGCCCCCGTGGCTGGCCCTGTGGACTGCATGGGCTAGAGTATAAGACCTCAGCTTCCTGGCATTGCCGGCACATGATGCACAGGAAATGCCTGTCCTTCAGGGAATGACCTGAAAGTCGCTGAGGTACTGAACATATATAGAAAAATGTGACTAATGGTTGCCCCTGGGTAGTAAAATTAAAAGTATTTTTATTTACCTCATCATGCTTTCTTATATTTTTCAAATGTTCTAGTGACCAGGTACCATTTTTTAATCAGAAAACAGTAATCACCCACATGTGCATGCGTGGCCCACACTGTGCCCTCCCCATACTGCAGGTGACCGGAACACAGAAAAGGCAGACGGCAATGAGATGGAGCACGAGGTGGAGGTTATCATAAAGCACAACAAGTTTGTCAGGGAGACCTACGACTTTGACATTGCCGTCCTCAAGCTGAAGATGCCCATCAGGTTCCGCATGAACGTGGCCCCAGCCTGCCTGCCAGAGAAGGACTGGGCTGAGTTGACCCTCATGACGCAGAAATCGGGCATTGTGAGTGGTTTCGGGCGCACCCACGAGAAGGGCCGCACGTCCACCACGCTCAAGATGCTGGAGGTGCCCTACGTGGACAGGAACACGTGCAAGCTGTCCAGCAAGTTTACCATCACCCCGAACATGTTCTGTGCTGGCTACGACTCAAAGCCCGAGGACGCGTGTCAGGGGGACAGTGGGGGCCCCCATGTTACCCGGTTCAAGGACACTTACTTTGTCACTGGCATCGTCAGCTGGGGTGAAGGATGTGCGCAGAAAGGAAAGTATGGAATCTATACCAAAATCACCAACTTCCTCAAGTGGATCGATAAGTCCATGAAAGCCAAGGTCAGGGCCCCAGGAGGGCACAGGGCCCCTACGACTGCTCCCCCATTAAAGTGATTGCCTTCACAGTCGCCAATCTGAGCAAGCTGAATGCTGGAATAGGTCTCCTATGTGCAATGATTAAATCTGTGTCCGTTCCTTACCCTGATTTTGTTCTTGGTCTATTGTGGGAAATGGAATTTTCATTGGGAACACCCGATGCTGCCTTTCCCTCACCAGGTTGGAACAGTTCTTCAGAAAATGTTACACATTATAGGACAGGGGTCTGAACTCTCCTCTGCTCAAAACCATGAGGAGGCTGTTTCCTTTCATGGCATGTTTTTCTGTGTCTGATTGAGATAATCTATCATCCTGCCTGGCCACACTCAGAACACTTGAGAATAAGTGAGCAAGGTTCTTGGAGTACAGAGAGAAGGCATGTTAGGGTCAGGACCAGCCCCCGGCCTGACCCTGTGGTGGGGTGGGGATTCCCCATGTATGCCAGCATAGCCTCCCCAGGCCCCTCATTCACCTTCTGGGACTGAGAAAATGGTGAAATGTGTCCCCCAGGAACCTCTTGTGAGAGGCAGCCTCCCTGGGAAGGGAAAACCCAGAAAGCTTCTCACTGGCAGGGCCATTTTAATGTTGTCTTCACCACTGGTTCTTTCTGGCTTCATGCTAGAATCACCTGGGACACTTTTAAAATGGACTCAAGCCTGGGCCCACTGTGGCATAGTCCCTTGAGCAACTTGCATGCCCACCAGGTGCCACCTGCCCCCAGACCAGGGGACTCTGGAGCCCTTTGTCCAGGCCATAGCCCAGAGCACTTAAAGTAGAGTCTGCGGGGTGGGCATAGGCCCTGGAAGTTTCCACAGTTCCTCAGGTGAACTCCGAGTGTGTGATGTGTGCTGGCAGGAGCTGCGGGAGGGATCCCCTCTCCTCGATGGGTCGTGTCTAAATGCCAAGTCCTTCACCATCACTGTCTGCACTGGCTCCAGGCCCTCAACCTAGATGGTCATGAAAACCAGATATTCTTTTAGGAAATGGAAAAGGTTACCTCAGACCAGACCCACCCATGTGTTTTCCAAATGTCCCTCTACAGTTTGCATTTTGCGTAACTTTGCTAAGTAAAGTTTCAAAGTCCCACTACAAAAACTCCCCCAAATGTCAGTAGCTTTTTTTTTTTTTGTAAACAGGAGATATTGCAAGGTGGGAGTATTTTGTAAATAAGCGACATTGCAAGGTTAGAAAAATCAATGTGGACGAGTATATAGTTTCCCAGAAACAATCTGAGGAGAGCAGGAAAAGCCAAGGGCAAGGGAGGCCCTGCTGAGTGGGCACCAGAGGCCCCTCCTGCAGGAAAGGCTTCAGACGGTCAGGAGACCACCATGTTGTCTGGTTGAGGGTTTCCCATGCAGCTGAGTAGTCTCTGTCCAGAGGCAAACCCCAGACTTGGGTTCTTATTTCTGGAGATCAAAGGTTATTTGGGGTCCAGAGAGAACTCAGGGGGAAGAGTCACAAATAAAACATATCTTCACTCTCACTACTTGATCTCTCACTGTTGGCCACTATTATTGGCGATAGAGTTCATGTATCAGAAATGAAGGGAAACTGAGGCAGAACATTGAGAAGGGTAGAGAGCTTCCATCGCTTCCAGGGGCTGCTTACCCTTCTCATTCAAAACCAGAATTCAATTCAGCAAGCTTCTAGAGGAACTAAGGAGAAGAGATGCAGTTGGCTGTGTAGAGAGCACGGCCCTGGTCTGGGACTTATACATGAGGTAACCCCGATCTGCTCTGTCTGTGTGCCCCTCTCCGAGTGTCACTGTGTTCCTGGGAAAACGGAGCTAATGAAGCCCCCTCATGTACCTATTAACACTAAGCATGGCCCAACGCTTGTCTGTGAGGGGACAGTCCCTCACCTGCTACCAGAGCGTCCCTCGAGAAAGTCAACTGAGGGGAAGGCAAGGCCCTGGGCCAAGCGTGAGGACCCAAAGGGGAGAAAGCAAGGCCTTGCTGTTTTTATCCTGGGAGTGAGGTAGAGGTTACGATACAACAATAAAACCATCTCCTCCCCAGCTGCTGCCGCCCCCAGACCCCCTCACGCTCAGTTCCTGGGGGGAGAAGAACAAAGGTGGCAGCCACCCCAGAGCATGCAGGGGGCTCTGGGTGGTGTTATGAGGATCGAAGGGGCAGGGAGCCCCAGTCGAGCATGAGTTAAGGCAAAGGAGGGTGCAAGCTGGCTACTTGGGGGCCGGGCTCAGAGCTGCTGCTTTAAAATAAGCAGTGGCAGTGGGTTTGTAGGAACACAAGTGACCCTCCACATGCAGACCTGGCTCACAGGTGGGTCTCTCCAGCCCTGAGGCCCTGACTGCAGACACACAAAGGCTGAGGCCTTTCAGCAGGATGAGCAATGGGACCATGGTGGGTGGGAGTGGCTGCTTTCTAAGAGAACTGGAGGCCTTTAAATTTCCATTTTATCAGGTCGCCTGCTGCCACTGCCACCACAGGAATCACTGATCGAGGCAAACCATCAACCAACACCAAAACCCTGGTGAAAAAGCCACTGAGGAACAAGACATTCACATCTCAGAGCACGGTCCCAGGAATGCGATTTTAATTTAAAGAGGACAGGGTAGCTTTATAATGACGAGATCTGCTGGGTACATGATCCGAGTGACTGGCTGTAGTGTCACCAACAACAGGGCCACATACCTGGAGTGCCCAGTTGAGCTAACAGTCAGAGGTCAATTGGCCAAGTCCTGCTGTGGAAGGCCTGGATGCTCCAAAAATGTCAGTGTCAGAACCTCCAAGACATCTGAGAAACTACATTAAATGAGACTTCAAAGGAAACGAACAGGATGCAGTGAGAGAGGACGGCTATGGGGGTTTTCATCAGATGCCCCTAACAAAGATGAGTCCCCCGATATAGGGAGGTGTAGGGGAGAGAGACAGAGACAGAGATGAGAGCTAGCATGGACACACAGACAGGGAAAGGCAGAGGTAGAGTCATAGAGACAACAGCAAAGACAGAGCACCCACGGGGGCCAGGCCCCTGTGCTCACCCAGCCGGTGAGTGTGTGACTGAGAGTTGGTCATGGATGGGGTGTGAGCTCACTGTCCTGCCACATGGCCCTCAGAGTGTTTATCATCTCGTGATTGTCAGTTCAAACACTCCATTCTTACACAATGTCCCCTAGGTCACTCCTGCAGGGGGCACTGCAGGAAGCCGGCTGTGCCTGTTTCCCCGGCAGATGGGTGAAGCCCCGGTGGGGTGGTCTGCTCTCTAGTCCTCACAGGAAGATTGGCTGACCCCTGGCCCACCATGTCTGAGCTGGTTTCTCGCTCCATCTCACGTCCTCTGCTACCCTCCTGGGGGCAGCCTCCTGCCACACTAGCCTCCCTGCCGAGTCCTCCCTCAGGGTGCAGGCACTCTCTGGGCCTTGCAGGTCGACCTCGGCCCCCGGGAGGTGTTCAGGCTTCTCTCCCAAAGGGAGCCTCTGTGGCCTGGACCCCTTTATCCATTCTCCTTTTCTGACATAAAAATCTGACAATTCTCCCTCCTTTCTCCCTGCTTCTCCCTCCTCCCCTCTCCCCACTCTCCCTGCCTCCTATACACCAACCCTCCTGCACGTCTTCCACCCACCTAGAAGTAAGCTCCAGACGATTGTCTTGCTCACTGCTGTATCCCTAGGCCCAGAGCACCTGACCAGGTGAGGAAGCCCACCTGAGCTTTGTTACTTGGGGCTGCGTGCATGCATGAGATTGGATTTCTTGATCCATCACCCTATTTCCCTGGACAGGACCTCCCATCTTCACTCCGGAAGTCTAGCCAGCTGTGTCTCCCTAAATACCTCACCAAGGCCCTCTTTGCCTCAGCTTTTTCATTTCTTTGTCTTTTCTTCCCTCTTTGCCTTAAACAGAAAAATCCAGAACCGAAACCTATGTTTAGAACATTGATTTTATTCAGTAAAATTCCATGTGCAATACCCTTCCCACAGGGAGCACTTCTTTTCTCACTTTCAGCTTCTGTCTCCTGGTGGACATTTTACACAGCCCCCTGTGTTATGAGCACGGCCCCAGGTGGACTTTGGCCCGTGTTTGCAGACCTGTCCCTCAGCAGCCCGGTCAGAATGGCAGGCTGCGTCCAGCTGCTCCTGGCCCTCCTGCTCCTCCAGTGCACTGAGCCCTCAGGTAGGCCTCTGCTTCCTAACCATGGTCCTTGACAGTGTGGGTTCGGTCGAGGGGAGCCCCTCAGTGACCTCCATGGTCTTAGCTCAGCCTGCTAAAGAGCCCTCCTGGTCTCATTATCATTTGTGACAAATCTGAGTATGTTAGAAATGATGGTGGTATCTCCAAAAGAGCAAAGCCCAGAAAGAATTAGGTGTGCGAGTTGAGTGGGTGGCTCAGGCCAAGGGTCCCGGGGCTGGGCAGGCTGACAGGGTGACCTTGGGGGCAGGGGGTTGGCACATCCCTGTGGCCACTTTAGGGGAGACAGAAGCCGCACCCCACAAACCGCCACCACCAATTATCATATAAAGTGGCAAATCAAACGGCCTTGTGCCCAAGGGTCCCCAGACCTCACGGCAACTGTATTTTTGCCTCAGACCTGGCGAGGAGGCTCCCCCACTCTCTGTCCCAACACATGGGCTGGAAGATTGGGAAGACTTTGTGTCTTCACGTCCCTGTGACAGTCAGCTCAGGAAGTAAGAGTCCAACACTGCTCCCTGGGGGAAAAGGCTCCCACAGGCACTTCAGCAAGTTCACTGGTTGGACTTTCTCCTTTTGAGGAAATTAGAAGCCCAGTCACAGTTTTAAAATGTCTTTATTTCATATGTATCAAGACTTTAAATGTTGTATGTGGAGGCACTTGAACTCCTGGCCTTAGAAGCCTTGTCATGGGCCCATGTGTCATGCCTTCCTTAACATTCCTTCCCATCCTGACCCAGACGGGCACCCCTCCTCTGCTCTCTCGGCTTTGTAGAGGCAGCTTCATTTCCCCAGTAGCTTCAGCCAGAGAGGGAGTCAATGAGGACCCTCCCTTCAGTGGCCTCCCCTCCCCCAGGCCCAGCACATGGGCCACTCACTGCCTTCCGCAATCAGAGCACTTGAAGCCAGTGTGTCCAAGTGAAACTGCTGTGAGCTCAAAACACACACCGTATTGCAAAGGTTTAGCACAAAATAAGAACATAAACTCAAAGTAATAGATCTTAACAGGGATTGTATGTTGAAATAATGGTTTAGATCTATTGGGTTAAATAATATATTATTAAAATTATTCTAACCTCTTTCTTTTGATGTTTAAAATGTGGTGCTGAGGCCCTTCGCTGACACCTGGGGTTTCATGCACACCCTTGGGCAGCACAGCCCAGCTTCCAACTGGCCGACTGTATCTCACCCTCTTTACCAACTGTACCCTCTGCACAGCACAAAGCATGATTTGCAAACACAAAGCTGGTCATATTCTTCTTCTGCTTAAAACCCAGAATAAAATCCAAAACCCTTAACATGTTGTGCTAATTAGAGTTCAGTTTGTCTGTGAGTAGGACAGACCTACAAGTAACATTATACAGTTTACCACACTGCATACAACATTATACAACATGAAACAATGACAGTAGCTGAAACAAAAGGAGGGTTTGTGGGATTTTGGTTCTAGCAGGGCTGTGGATTGGAAAAACACTCCTGATAAAAATTGAAAGTAGACTAAATCTTTTACATCATTTTAAATAAATGCACCACTGGGCTGGCACAAAGGGGAGAACTCAACCGAAGCCAAAAGAATAAAATAAAAGAAAGATGAGCATGAACCAGACTGTCACCCTCAGGTTTCTGCTGGAATCTGGAACCTCACAGTCCCTGGAGGAAACCCCACTTCAGTGCAGTAGATGGCCTTTGGCCCTCCACACAGAGGAACAGGAAACAAATTCCCTGACTGGATATTGACACTGGGGACAGAAAAACTTCTACCAAGAATCAGCAGCTATAGTTTGGCCCAGAGGTCTGGAAGCCCCAACAATCTGGTGTTATGCCCACCTGGATGGGAAGTACCCACCTTGAGAGAGGGTGGTGCAGATCGTCCCTGGAGAAACCCACTTTCATTCTCAGTCCCAGAGAATTCCAACCACTAATGTTCTGAAGAAAATGGACCTTTCATGTTTAAAGGAATAAATTCCCAAATACACAAAGAAACAAGACAACCATGAGCCTGCAGGGAAAAGAACAGAATCAGACCTCAATGCTCAGACACAGAACACAAAATACAGTTTCAATACATTTTAAGAAACATGCTGGGAAAAGCCGGGACGGCTCAGCGGGTTGAGCGCTCGCTTTGAGGCCACGAGGACCGAGGATCGAATCCCGGCTCCGGCCCAGGCAGGACCCACATGCTGAACTGGGGAGTTCCCACAGTTCGGTTCTCTAACTGTCTCTGTCTCTGTCTCTCTCTCTATCTGTCAAGAGTAAAATAGAAATAAATATGCACTAAAGATAGAATAATTACTCTCTATAAATATAAAAAAAGATAAAAAAAAAAGAAACATGCTAATGTAGAATTGTACACCTGAAACCTATGTAATTTTTACCAACTATTAGCACCCTAATACATTTAACAATTAGTTTTTGTAATTAAAAAAAATGCAATAAAAATATGAGAAGGAAATGAGAGACATTAAAATGCTCAAACACATGTGAAAAAGAATCCAACAGAATTCCTGAAATGGAAAACATATTCTTTTAAATCAGGTAAATCCATAAAAAGAGAGAGAGGAGAAAGTTCTCCGTTACAACAGAACACCAATTAGTAAAAGTGGAAGAAATGAGAATTATAAAATCACAATACAAAGGTAATAACTGCTTCAGGGAAAACCACCAGGGATGCTGAAGCCATTTGGTTAAAGACTGTTGGGAAACAGGACACTCAGAGTCCCTAAGTATCTCTTACAGTGGAGAAATCTGTGGGCACCATTGATACAGTGTCCCCCAAACTTCATGTTCACCCAGAACCTCAGAATATGAGCTTATTTGGAAATAGGGTCATTGCTGATGTAAGTAGTTAAGAAGAGACTGCTTTCAGTTAGGGTGGGCCCGAAATCCCATGACCGGTGTCCTCACAAGGAGGCTCACCATTCAGTCCTCCTTGAAGGGGCTGCCTCACATTCCAGGATGGCGTTCAGAGCTCTGGCCATCACCTATGTCCCAGGCAGCAGGATGGAGGGAAGGACAAAGAATTGGCCACACTGGTTGTCTTTCAAGAAGGTTTCCAAACAGCTAGAAATTAAGGGCTCTTGTTCCATACCAGAAGGCCCCTTTCGGGGTTCTCTTTCTCCTGCTTTCCTCTCTGTGGCCCAGGCCTCTGATGCTGTTCCCCCTTCCTCTTGTAGAGCAGGCCTCTGCCTAGGTCTAAAATGCTTTCCGCCCTTACCCACTCCCAAGTGAATTCGTAGTCACCCTTCTAACCTCACTGGAAAAGCCCCTTCCTCAGGATGCCCTCCCTAACCCTGTAGCCTGTGGCATTCTGACAGTGGTTCTCCCGGTGACCTATGGTGTCTTTGCAGCTCTCTGACGGCACAGGTCCATACGGCACTGCTCGGAATCTTGGCTCATTAGGTGTATGATGATTTGTCAAATGCATGTCCCCAGTGAGGTCCTAGCCCTGTATAGGCTGAGACTGGTCTGTCTGGTTTTTCTGCTGAATGCCAAGTACCTGGCCCATGCTGGCCTGTGGAAGGTGCTCGGTAGATACCTGCTGGATGAGTAGTGCCTACCTTTCTAGCTTCACATCCCACCATGCTTTCCCACTTCCTCCTCATGTACCCAAGATTATAGCCAAACTGGCTACTTGTCGATTCCCCCTTTGGCTTTCTGGCAGAGACCAAAGCTGTCCTTGCACATCCAGCCTCATCCTCATGGAGCAGGCAGGTGGGAAGCACCTGCCCCGATAGGGCTGTGTCTCCAGGGCCCCTACAGCCTTGTCACCATCACCCATGGAATGTGAATAGGGGTCCTGCATGCCACTTCCAGGCATGTCCTCCACTTTCCCCACCTGCAGGCTGGCTGCACATGGTACCTGGGGGTGAGTGGCCATAGGGAAATACATAGCCTGGGACCCGAACATCATTGTGTGACAGTTACCCAGCAGGAAGTAAAAACCCTGTGTCTGGGTGGTTACACATTGGGTCTCCTCGGTACAAGCATTAGCCGCTCTTAAGTCTACACTCCCTGCCTTTGGCATAATGCCCCTTCTTCTCCAGGAGCTCTTGTCAGAAGTCCACTTACTTTCTAACACCCTGTCTAAAGGCAGTAGTTCCATGAAGCCGATCAACCCTCCTCCTTGCTCTGGGCAGAATTTATTCCTTTACTTTAAATCTATTAACACTTTCAATATGTGACATTGTGATCATTGCCAATGTGTTTGTTTAGGACAAAAATTAGAAAACCTGTGAGGGTGGGTAAGTCTGAGACCTGCATATTTGCAGTATCAAGCCTGGTACACACCAGGTGCCTAATATAGTCTAAGCAAAAGAAGAAACAAATGACCTGTCTCAAGTTAATACTGACACCAAACAACCATGGAGACTTGATGAGGTCCAGGTTCTCTAAGCTCTGGGTCATCCCTCCATAAAATGCTCCTGATTCATCAGTGTGTCCAATCACTCAACACAGATGACGTGCACCCTCGCCATTGTGAGGAAGAGGGTGGGCCCTGCAGACACCATCGTGAGCAGACCCTTGAAAGCTAGGCCGGGTGGGAACAGGAAAAGTGGTCGCCAGGCCAGAGGCAGACATCAGGTAGTTACAGCATCGAGACTACCTGACACCCAGCAAGCTGATATTGAAATTCTTGGGAAAGTCCATCCATGTTGACTATATCTATGTTCTTATCTTCCTCCACAGTATTTCTTTCTGACTCAAAAGCAAATGAAGTTCTGGTCAGATGGAAGCGTGCTGGCTCCTATCTTTTGGAAGAGCTCTTTGAGGGAAATTTGGAAAAAGAATGTTATGAAGAAATTTGTGTCTATGAAGAAGCAAGAGAAGTATTTGAAAATGACATGATCACTGTATGTACCCCCAATGTGAACTCACACGCTTTCTCGTTATTCAAATATCTGCTGTCTTGGAGAGCATAATTTCTCAGAGACAAAGCTAAATTAATAACCTGCTTACTTACCCGTGAGGCTGACTCAATCCTAATTTTACAGATGAGGAAACAGAGAAATAAGTGAAATAACTTTCCACATCTAGTAAGTGGGGGACCTGGATGCCAAGTCAGTTCCACACACCTGAATGCTTTTTTTAGATTAAGCAAATTAGCTGATTGGATTTACTCATCACCAACATCATTCAACTTGTATGACTCTGACCGAATTACATATTTTTCAGAGAGGCCCAATTTTTTCAACATATCAATAAGATTTTAAGAAACAAAAATCCTCTCTAGGGTGCCTACATAGTAAGAAAAGCTATCAATCATGATCTATAATTTGGATTAAGTAGGAATCCATAACTTGGATTAAAAGTGACTACATGTATATTCTAAAGATTTATTTATTTGTTTATTTATTTATTATTGTTTTTAACAGAGAGGGGGCGGAGGGGAGACAGAGACAGAGAGAAGGGGGAGGGCCCAGAACAGCCTCCATAGTTGCACATCATCAGTTTTTTCACATAGTTTCATCCCACAGGCAGGCACGGGGTTGCACAGGGTAGGAAATGGGCCAGGGTCTCAACCCAGTGAGAATCGAACTGGGGGCACTCCCCAGTTCAGCACATGAGTCTGCATGGGCCGAGGCCGGGACTGGGACTCAAACCTCGGTCCCTGGGGGCCGCAAAGTGAGCACTCAACCCACTGAACCATGCCGGCCTCCCCTGTATATTCTAAATAACACAGGCAAAACACTACTTACTCATAAGCTTATCAGAAGATAAGTCAAACCTGAGAGGCTGAATATTTGTGTGTAAATATTTTAGAATAGCAAAATATTTAATAAAGATTTCCTAATTTTACATATTAAAAATAGCAATATTTAAGGCCAATTCTTAATAAAATATTGACCTGTTTCTCTAATATATTTTTAAAATATTTTTAAAATCATAATTTCTTAAATGCTCATCTAGTATAAGAGAATGCCTCTGAAATAGACTGTTTTAAATAAAACTAGGAGAAATTCAAACTTCCTGGTAAAGGAAAAATTTTGTTAATTTGTACTTGTGACATCGTTCACAAGTAAGTTCCATCCAAACTAAGCTCCTCCTCACACATATACAAATCAAAATTTTTAAGTTATTGGTTAATTGGCTTCTGCATCATGCACTCTGTAGAGTAAGGACATGAAGATGTGCCACTGGAAGAGGGAAAGCTACCTTGGCAGGCGATGGGCATAGAGTTTGTTACCATGTCATAGACTATGATTTTCCCTTCCTTAAATGGGTTACAGTAAATACGTATTGAATATGTTCCATATATTTTAAATGGAGTATTAAGTAAAAAATTTTGCATTTTTTATTTCAACTAGTCTGAGTATTTTCCTATTAAATGGATAAATTAACATTTTCTTATTCTTAAGTCCACCTACAAAAGAAAATATAGAAAAACCAAATTGCCTGTTTGCAACACTTTTATGTTTTAATTTTACAGGATGAATTTTGGAACAGGTATATGGGTAAGTGGTTTTCCTCTTCTCTGTCCAGGATTATTTCCTCTTCTTTTTCCTTGAGATGAGGTAAGGCATTTACAAGGGCAGGCTGATAGATTTTGCCTCCACTTAAATAGAAAATAAGAAAAAAAAGATATTTTAATGAAATAAAAAAGAAATATACCTTTATCATTTATTTTCAAAGCTGCATGATTATTTTTCTACAAAATCACCACACACCTTAATTCATGTCTGCAATCTTGATGAAGCTGATCACCTGCAGTCACAGGCCTTCCACTTCATGGTTTGTCACTCAGATCTGCTTGCCCCACTTCTCCATCTTTGAACCGCCTTACCCAGCATGTCTTACTGTATGTGCATCAACACACTGATTACCATAAACAGCTTGCATTCATCTATGAATTTCAATCGGAAGAACTTTTTCTGCTGTTAAGAATTCAATAACAAGATGCTATTTGACCTGAACATCTGAATACTCTTCCATTTCCATGTGCACTGGGTGAAAAATGTAAGCATCTGTGTGTGCAAGGTCAAGAATGGTGGAGGGAGATACCATGTGACTACACAGGACTGGTTATATCCAGATATGTCTAATGTAACAAAAAATATTACAGTGGAAGCAAAATTTATCAGCCTGTCCTCGTATTTGGCTCATGACTGCCAGTAGATTCCAGATTTCAAAATTTTGACTCCTGGACCCTGACTCAAGGGAAGTGCCTAGCACTCTCAGAGGATGAGGACAAGGGTGGGAAAGTCCCCGAGGTCCTGCTGGGACCAGGGTGAAGCTCCTGTGGGGCTTAGGTGGCAGAGGCTGGAAGGTCCTCCAACATGAATGGCTCTTCTGATCTAAGTGGTCCTGAGGTCTCCTTAGGGCTAGGCTGACCAGATGTACCATTTTAAACTGGATAGAAAACAATGGTTCTGTCCTGTTTCAAATGGTACGTTAGGTCAGTCTAGCCTCACTTGGCTGAATTCAAGGTGTCAGTAGGCTGACCATACAATACTGTTTGAAATGAGACAGTACCATTGTTTTCTGTCCTGTTTAAAATGGTCCGCCTGGTCAGCCTACCTCATGCTGAAGGGTTAGAACCTCATTAAGCTGAGGAAGGCAATAACCCTACCTAGGCTTGTGGGACCTTCAGGGACATAGGCAGGGCATCTGGCAATGCACTCCAGCCTGCTGGTGTCTTGGGCAGTGGAGTCAGGGGATGTCAGGAGAGCCCAGGTGATGCCATCTACACAAGAATTTCACATCCTTCTTGGCAGGTGGCTCCCCATGTGTCTCCCAGCCCTGCCTCAACAATGGGTCATGCCAGGACAACATCCGCAGCTATACCTGCACCTGCTCCTCGGGCTATGAGGGCAGGGACTGTGCCTTTGGTGAGCCCCCACTTGCCTCCACCCACCCCAACCCACCCCAACCACACAGGAGGAGCTCTTGGGGGTGAGCAAAAGGGTTCCCGTGAGAACCCAGTTCCAACCCACTTCTCCACTGGAAATCACACCCTTCCTCCCAAACATGCCTCCTCAGTTTTCATGGCTTGGAGTCCCCTCCTCTGCCTCCCAAATCTATCCCCACTTAAACCATTTACAATTTACTCTTGGGGATTCCTGGAGCCTGGTCCCAAGCAGGGCTGCTGGGATCTGGAGGGTCAGTCTATGAGAGGGAATCACACACTGGATGGCTCAGAGTCATGGGTTTGAGACACTCCCTGCAGCTGAGATAGCTTTATGAGCTAATATTTCTTCAATACAAAGAAATTAAATGTAAAATTTACTTGTGGGGATAGGGAGAAACCAATTTTCTATTAATAATAGTCAGATATGGAAATAAATCCACTTAATCCTTTCAATGTTTTTGGTCAGTACAGTCTATTTTCTGAGGAAAAATATTTCCAGCACAGATCTCCCCTCTGAAGGCCAGGTTTCTAAGCTAACAACCTCCTTGAGAGCCCACATCCCAAACACCAGCCAAAGCAAGGTTTCAATCCTCACCCTACATGTCCCTTCCCCCCATCCCAGATGCTGAACCACCCACATCCGGTCACACTAGACCCTTCCCACCCCACATCCCCACTTCAAAGAGCCATTTAAAGAGCATTGTTAGTGTAGCAGGAAGTAAATGATGACCACGAGTGAGCACATGCAGCTAGGAAAATGGACAGATATCTTTGCAATATATGTCTGGACCGAATTACATTTCCTGAGGACAAATACGAAGGTTGACACTCACTGAACCTTTGATTTCTCCCTCCACATTCCTGAATACAGAATGGTTATATGAGGAACTAAATTTCTGAAAAGAATATTAACATTGGGACTGAAGAACAAGAACTCCAAGGCACAAGATTAAAAAATAACTATTTCCATGTTAGCATTTCTGGTTTTCCCTGTTTCCTTTTCAGCTAAAAATGAATGTCACCCATTGAGGACTGATGGGTGTCAACACTTTTGCCACCCAGGACAGGTGTCCTACATGTGCAGTTGTGCACAAGGGTACACACTGGGCCAGGACCACAAATCATGCATCCCACGCGGTGAGTTCCCAGTCAAATGAGAAATGACAAAGGCGGTCTCCCTCTTCCTACCCTGTCAGCTCCCATCCACATATCCCCCCGCCTTCCCCTACAATAACATTTGAAAGGCCACCTGTTCCCAGATGAGGAGTCACAGACCTCACCGCCACACTGGAGCTTACCTGAGTTATGGTAGTATGTGGCTAACCCACAAGCACTGGCAGCAGGTGATTTAATTTCACTCTGCTTTATGTCTACATGAGTTATCTCAAAATAACGGGCATAAAGGAATCAGGTTCAAGTAGTTAGCACCATGGATAAAACCCAATGGTTGACTTGGAAGGCACTGACTTTTCATGTTGTCACCACAAATGAAGAGAAGTGTACGTGTGGAATCCTGAACTCTGAATGCATCAAAGCAACACAGAACAGCAACCAGAATCTTCAAATTTTCCCATGGCAGGTAACAGAAATATTTTATAAATATACTCCCCCCCCTACCACCACCACCAAATAACATCCTATTTGTCATTTCCACCTTCTTTGCCAACCACGTAGAAATGTAATGACTAAGTGAAAGAGGTATCATCATTTAGGGAAACTATTTACTAATCTCAACATCACATTTGAAAGTACTTTCTTACGCTGAATTGACAATTTCAGCTGTCTTCATTCTTTGTACCAAATAAAAACTTAATAGTTTTATTTACAGCCACCCAGGGCCTTTCTTATGGAGTTCAAAAATGGTCTCTAATGTCATTTCTCTCAGAACATAAGCATCCTGAAGGAGCACTTAGATGGATGAGTTGACATGGGGTCTGGTGAGTGGCCCGACAAAGGCAGAAGGCCAGAGTTAAGGACACGGCTCCACTCCCCAGCTGCCTGACTAGAACCCCAGCCCCATCACTGTGCACAGCACCGTCTCTTCTTTGGCATCCATTTTTGTTTTATTTTCTGGGTCCCCCCTGGCAGGTCTAGAAGTTAAACATTCTATTTCTATTTAATGGTCACTCTTAACATTTAAACATTCATTTTTAACTTACTGATATTTGAAGTTAGTATTTTTACCCCCTTCTAACTTATTTTGAGCACTTCACACTAGGCTCATTTATTTTGACTAGTATTTTGTTTCTCTTCTTGCATTTTTAGTAAGTCCACAAAATAGGTATTATTAATTTTATTATTATGGTTTGTCCCGCCAATGTAGGTCTTTACCTATTATTTCCATTTTCCTTGCATCTCAGGCCTCTAATGCAGATCATCTTCTGCCTGAAGTACATAAACTCTTTAAACAGCCCTGTCAATAGAAACGTACTGCATGCCACATATTTAACTGAAATTTCCTAGTAGGCACACTATGAAAATGAAACAGATGAAATACATTTTGATAATGTATTTTATTTACCCCAATATGTTTACATACTATTATTTCAACATGTAACAAATACAAAAATTGTCAAGATATTTATTTTTTTCTTCCTTACTAAATCTTTGACTTCTAGGGTATATTTTACATTTGGAGCATATCTGAATTTGGACCAGTCACATCTCAAGTGCTCAGTAACCACATGTGACTACCATATTGGACAGCAGAGCTTTAGAGATTTCTGGAGTGAGAGGTTAGCCCCGATGCTTACAAGCCAGTTTAGCCAAGCAGAATCATTTGGCTGCTGTGTGGAGGCCTGGACAGGCAATTGATAAAGAGTTCAGTGACTGACTACTGTAATAATCATGACTTGAAAGGAAACTGAATGGAGACAGTGATGGGAAGGTAGGGACAAAACCAGAATGGCCTAGGGATCAGCTGGTAAACTTTATCATCTGTTGCATTTCCTCCTTAAGCTTTCTATGATCCAATATTTATATTCACGTTCTTATCATCATCTGCCTATTGGCACACTACAGCAAACCTCAGAAGTGCGGGGAAGGTGATGGATCATGACTGTTCAGTCAAGGCTTCACAAACGATGATGGGGGTCTAGCTTTGCCAAGTGCACCATCTTCTGTCCACTCAGCACAATCTTAGTTGCCATTTTCATTGACAAAAGTAGGGTTAGTAGCAATGAGACTAGGTAGGCGAGCATTCTCTACATACAAACCAAATGTGTTTGGAGACAGAGTAAGGCAAGCTAAGTACTATTACATTTTTACTATGGTATTATACAATAAACAATGCTGAAGCTATTTACTGAAATTAATTAACTGGCCTAGGACATGGAAGTTGAACTTGTTTCTTACATTATAGATAAGAAATTGGCACTGTGTTCCATTGCATTTTTTAAGTCTCACTGACTAATGCTGAAAATGCCATTTTCCCTCAAACTTGGTTTTATCTACCTATAAAAGGAAGACAATCATACCAATTGTAGTGAGGATTAAAGATAATGTACCTGACTTACATAGTCAATAAATGGCAGCTATTATTAAGCACTTAAAATTTCTAGAAATGGGGTCACATTAAATTTGAAATTCTATTATACTTTACTCAGCATTTCCCATTCAGCTACTGAAAACTGTAATTATTAACATTTCTTGAGCCCGCACCTGTGCTATGTGAGTACATGCTTCATTTAATACACACAATAAGCTCATATTTTGTTTTATATTCTGATAATACTCTTTGCTCTGAAATCTCCTTTCTCTGGTATTAAAATAGACACTTCAGCTATTAATTGTTAGCATGTAATGTTTTTGGCAATATTCTAAACTATATTTTTATATTTAATGTGTTTTATAGGCACTATATAGTTGGCTTTCAATTTTATACAATCTGACAAGTCTCTGCCTTTTTTCTTTTAGTATTTTTTAAAGTTTTGAGAGATGAGAGCCCAGAGCAGTCTCCATAATTGTACATCATTAGTTGTGACATTAAGTTTCATTCCACACAGGTGGATGTGGGGCTATACAGGGTGGGAACCGAACTGGCGGCCTCCTGTGTGGGAGGTGAGAACCTTTGCTGCCATCCTGGCAGTTACCAGTTGCACTGCAGTTCAGCATATGGGTTTGCATGGGCAGGGGCCTGGATTAGATCCTCAGACCTTGTGATTGTAATGCAAATGCTCAACCTGCTGAGCCATCCTGGCATCCCCAAATCTCCACCTTTTGCTATAATTGGGGTATTGAGACCATTTTACATTTAGTTGGTTTAAGTCCATAATTTTAGTGTATGTGCTGCTGAAGCGAGCACTAAATCCATCATTTTGCTATTTTTTTTTTCCACTTGTTCTTTTTCCATTTTCTTCTTTTTCTGCCTCCTATTGGACTACTTACATATTTTATGATTCCATTTTATCTTCTTTGTCGGTTTATTAGCTAGAATTGTTTTGCTTTGTGGCTGTTTTAGGGTACAATGTACAACTTTGGTTTTTCATAGACTATTATTGTACATTGAGCTTATATCACACTCCCTCATTGCCTCTGTCCTTGGATCCCATATTCTCATTCTCCCCCTAATCCTGCAAATTGTCACTAGCTATTTACTGTGTTTTGGTTTTTTAAGGTACAACTAACGAATTCCAAAGGAAAAGACTTCTGTGGTGGTGTTATAATACAGAAAAATTTTGTACTGACAACAGCAAAATGTTCACTGTTACATAAAAATATTAGTATAAAAACAAGTAAGTATTTTAGCACTTTTATAAAGTCACATTTTATAAAGTCATAAATAAAAACTATCCTACAGAGAAATGAAAACTTAAAAACTAGAATTGTTTCTAATGCAACACAGAATTGAATTTAGCACCAATACTACTGAGATACTTATAAAATCAGAAAGATATATAAAATAGCAAGCAGACAAATTTAGTCTATGGAGAAAATCACAGCCAATAAAAATATAACAATTTGACACTGAAATAGAGCGGCTGTGGCACAGGAGACAGTTGGCTGAAAACCTGAAGATCTGGGTTCAGATAGATGCTCCTCTGCCACCTCTGAGACCATGGGCCATGATGTGAGGCTCACCATTCAACTTGTCTGCGCCTAGTTCCTCATGAGTGAAAACCCAGTGATTTCTATCCTGTAGGGAGGTTGCAAAGTTTCATTGATAATCTGTGAGAGTACTCTATAATGATTCTGAAGAACCTTAAGTACATCCTTGTATATTTTTTAGTCAACAAAATGTCAGCCTGAAAAATTACTTCTGAAAAGCCAAATTTTGATTAGCTTGAAGTTCCTCATTTTTTCTTCCTACTTTTTAAACCATTTCACCAACCCACCCAAACTCATTAAAAAAAATTTTTTTAAACAAGTGTGTGAGATAAGGCCATGGGTATTAGTTGAAATACTTCATTCTGTGATTTTCCTTTCAATCCATAGATGAAGAAGAGAGCAGTGCAATTAGCTATAGCATGCTTTACCATGCCCAGCCTCTGCCTTGTCACATGGTTCACCGAGGAATTAATCTTTTTTTGCAACCTTGAAAATTAGACTTTAGAAACCAGTGATTGTCTATTATTTCAGATTTTCACAGAATGAGCAAGGACCCACTGATGATTGAGGTGAAGAACATCCATGTGCACATGAGGTATGACAAAGAGACGGGGGACAATGACATCTCACTATTGGAGCTGGAGCTGCCCATTCAGTGCCCAGACATGGGGCTCCCCATCTGTACGCCTGAGAAGGATTTTGCAGAGCACATCCTCATCCCTGGGACAGGGGGCCTCCTCATTGGCTGGACACTCAATGGCTCTGAGCTGGGCAACACGCTGACACAGATGCCAGTTATGCACACGGACAGCAAAGAGTGTGGCCGAGCCCTGAATGTGACAGTCACAACGAGGACGTACTGCGAGATGGGAGCAGTGGCCAGAGGGGTGCAGTGGGGAGAGGGCAGCATTGTCGCCAGAAAACACAAAGGCACCTGGTTCCTGACAGGGATTCTGTGCTCGGGACCCACAGAAGAGTACGGGCATGTGTTTCTTCTCACCAAGGTTTCAAGATACTCACTCTGGTTTAGACAAATCATAAAGTGACTAAACCCAGCTAGCCAGAAAGAGTAAAATATGCAGTGGGATTCCAAATTTTAACAAGCATGGAGTTAGATTGAAACTTCACAGTAAAATAGTTGTGATAGCTTCAGAACAACCCAGTTGGTCTACAAACTGGTTATTGCTTGAGATCATTAGAGTGGTGTGACAGTTCTTTCCTTGGGACTTTTCATCTAAACAGAGATCCTAAAAGAATAGGTGATACATTAAATAACAGCTGTAAAAACCTATGTTAGTCATAACCTAGTTTCTTAAAAAATCCTCTCCTTTTCCAAGTCTAATGTTTTCTGATGCTATTGAGTCAATGAACACAGCTTACAAATTGTCTAACAACAAACATATGATAAGTAAGTGTATGTCTTTGGGATGGAAGCTTCTAAGAACTGCTAGTTATAGACAAAGAGTGACATCATAGTTGTATCAGGTTCACTGATTGCCAGTGCGAATGAAAGGGTTGCTGGGTGTTAGAAGAAACAACTAGAAGAATTAGCACAGGAGAAGAAAATACAGAGGAATACCATAGAGACAGTTTGAGAATCGGGAAGCACAAGAGGTTGCAAGACAGAAAACCTGGGGCCTTTCAACAGGTCTGTGTGCTGAGAAAGGCATTTCCCATGAAGGGAAAACTCCTGGAAAGGTTCCAAGGAGCTGATGGATCACAGCCAACACTGAGCTTCTCAACTCTGCTACTAAACCAGCTAACCGACACCTTTGTGCCACTCTCTTGGGCTTTAAATGGTGTAATATCATCTACCAAACGAAGCTGAGTTATAAGCTGAAACAGTGTTGAATCACAGTGATTATGATTACCTATTATTAATATCATGATGAAGACTGCGGCTTCAAAACCGTAGAACGACAGAATTCTAATCCAGCCCTACACTGTGCTTCCCTGCACACCACAACTCCATGTCAGGGCCCAAGTTTGTGCCAAAATGAAAAGTGAGAGCAAATGGATGGAAATGTTTACTTTTAAGTTAATCTCTTAACTCTGAAGGAAGTAGCAAAACTGCTCCTTAAGCAAGTGCATATAATTTCCAGTCCTGTTTCCTAGGGTGAAATAAAAAAGCTTCTAAAGGTTGCCTGCTCTGCAGGCCTGTAGACAGCGTGGAGGGAGGCAGCTCTAACTGCAGACGCACATGCACGTGTCACCTGCGGGGGCCTCCTTATACTTGTTTTAGAGGAATTTTTTAAGGGATTATAAATGTGAGTTGATTTGGATACTCTTTTGAACAAAATACAGGGAATTTAAACATAATCCAGATTTTTTAAGTCCTATAGTTCTTAAACGTAAGATTCTAAGTTATCTCTTTTATTTCTGATATTATACTTTAACCCAAATTAAACTTTCTGGGGGAGGCAATCTGCAGATGTGCTGGCCCATTTCTCTGAAAGGACCTTGGCCAAAATAAATATGCTAATCTAACACAGACTAGTGGTGAGGACAGCTGGGGAACAAGAATGAATTTTAAAGTCTTAGCAAAATTTGGTATCCCCAAAGACATAATAAAGAACATACCATTTGTATAAATTTGAATGCCTTTTTATAGAAAGAGTTATTTAAAAAGTAACAAAGGTACATTTACAAACAACATTATGGAGAAGTAAACTATAGCTGCCTGAGACAAACCCTCCTTCACAGAAGTTTCACCAACACTCCAGAGCCAAAGGAGGGGTCTACAATGTTCAAAAAAAGAATTCCAGGTCTCCCCGAGGTTGACATTAGTTACAAGTGATGACGAAGATTTCAAGGTGTCCGTGTATGCTGGCAAGCTCAGTTTCAGCATCCCTGGGAAAACAGTCTTAGAGAGATTCTAGCTACAAAGAATAAAATCATGGCACAGGACTGGTTTCATCAGCACAATAAAAAACTAGAGAAACACATTTCTTCTCAGGACCATTTATACATTCAACACACTGTAGACAGTGGAGGGAATGGGTTTTGCTTGCTGACAACTAGTTTCTGATGCTGATGTGATATATAGCCTTTAATGTGACCCTGTAAGAAAGAAAGAAAGAAGGCTGGCTTATGTTTTGGAGTCACATCACTAATGCTAGGTGAGATAATTGCTTAGTCCCATGGCATAAACATTCTTCCCCAATCACAGTGTAATTCCAGTCATTGGGAGGACAATGAATAAATACATATATGGTGGAGAATACAGAAATATACAATAGACTCTCAGTTAACTGGCACTCATGGAGAATGGTAGATACTGGATAAATGTAAGTAGACTCTCCATTGACCAGAACTCAAACAACTGGCAAAATCTCAAGCAACTGGCAAAATTCTTTTGCTTGAATTCCAGTTAACGAAGAGGCTACTACGTATATATATTATATCCGCCCACCTGCACCACCTATAAAGCCCTTTGAATATCACAGTATTTCCTGGGATCAAATTAGTTGTATCAGAAAATGCTACCGTCACAAAAGAGAAGGGCCTGATAATAACTTTAACACCACTATATCAAAGCTTCACATTCTAGGGGATGCCAGGATAGCTTAGCAGGTTGAGTGCTTGCCTTCCAACTGTGAGGTCTAGGGACCAAATCCCAGTCCTGGCCTATGCAAACCCATATGCTAAACTGTGGCACAAGTGGTAACTGGCAGGATGGCAGTTAAGGTTCTCACCTCCCATGCAGGAGGCCCCCAGTTCAGTTCCTGCTCTGAGCAGCCCCATATCCACCTGTGTGAAATGAAACTATGTCACAACTAATGATGCACAACTATGGAGACTGCTCTGGGCCCTATTGCTTCTCTCTCTCTCACCTTCTCTCTCAAACAATAAAATAAATCTTCAACAAAAAAAGCTTCACATTCTAGACCAAGACCCACTAGGAGTTTGCCTAAAATGAAACAAGGAGCTCACACACCATGTATATCAAGTTGGCCAGAATACACTGGACTTCATCAATGTCTACATCTTCCACTTGCATGAATTTCAAGGCAACTAGAAAAGCATCCAGAGATAACTGATGTGTTTTGAGTAACAAGTACCTGAAAAAAGGAAACAGAAGTCAATGCCAGTTACCAACAAGATACAAGTACTCCGAAGCTTAAGAAAAGGTACACCAAGTCAGTAGAAAACATCTCTTCTAATAGACCACTGTTCTAAAGGAATGAAAAATAATCTCCCACCTACTAGGGACACCAAAAATAAGAGCTATTAAATAATTTTGACTTAATTTAAAAGGCCACTGGTACAAATATAATTTTTATATTTGAGTATTTCATCAAATCAAAGATGCATGTATTTTCACATTTTAATATCTCTAAAATCAGCATGTACCTTAAAATGGATATTGTCTTATGGATTCAATGAAATAAGGTCCTTACTATTTTTGATACACTACTCACCACTATAAAATTATAAGTCTGCCTTTATTTGAAGTTTTAATTAACTGAGATCCTTTTGGGACAAGGCCTTGGAGAAGAGTCAACTTCCAGTGTTACATGGAAAAAAATAACTGCAGAAGCATTCAACTTTCTGACAAATAGGAGTGGCAGGGGGAAATTAGTTGATTGTGAATAAAGGAAATGAACAGGTAGTTCCATTCACTCTGATAAAATGTGAAATATTTGATTCTTAGAACTAGTGTTTTAAAGTATCTGTTAAGAAGTTCTCTTACCACACAACCCCACTTACTACTCCCACAAGTGAGCCTTTGCTCACTCATCTTTGTGGTACCAAGGCCCGTAAGTCAGTGGGCAGGTCAGAGATGTTTTATTTTATTCCACACAATGAAAGGAAAAGTGATGGGACCTCATCCATACAAAGTGACATCCCCATCTTAGAAGACACAGCACCTATTATATTACTATAACCATTTTCATAACCTGACAACTCTACTGCATGAGTCACACTAAAGAGTATAAATTTATTAAAAATACTTTGCTTACACTTTCTTAAAAAGATTCCTGTAGGTGATGATCTTCAACTTTTCAAGGATAAGGAAGATACCACAGCGAATAAAAAAGGTTTCATGCTTCGTCAGGGCCTCGTTCAGTAGAAGGAGATTGCCTTCACTGCGGATGAGGGAAAGATGTGCAAGCATGGTCACAAACGCAATCCCAGGATGAGGCTGCATCAAAGACAATTACTCCTCCCAGACATGAGTGAGATATTTATTAATTTTTATTTTAAAAGATCCCAAATAGAAAAGGATAAAATGCACTACCTTACAGCTTTGGTTACTTCAGCAAACTGCATGAGATGATACTTTTTCAAAAGCTCAATGGTTGGCATATGACCCTAAGACAAAGAGTTAATGTTCCAGAATAAGAGCTTTTTCATTTTAATGGAACTGTTTTTGATAAAATTCTTATCAAGGAATTAAGGTTTAAAACTTTGCAACCTTGTTTTCTTAGAACTTCTTCATAAGTAGCTGAACAGGATTAAAAACATCATAGTATACTAGAGAAAAAACAATGCTAATCTAGAAATCAGAAAACCTCGGTATAATACAGTTTTGTCATTCAGTTACATATGACTTTGATCTTAAGCTTATCATGTCTCTTATCCTTCATATCATAGGAGGCAAGTGATAACTGAAGAAAAGAAGAAATAATAACTGAAGAAAAATATAAGATTTAGGAATATAGAAACATCTTCTAGAAGAATCAGTTAGAAATTGAAACTGGTTGTTTCTGTGAAGTAGGGTTAGAATTGGGGAGGAATAGGTACAATATCATTGCTTTTCCATTACAAACTATGCTGAACGATTTAAGTTTTAACCAAACTTTACTTGTTTGATAACTATGTACTGTTTTGATCATTTTAAATGTATAAATAAGAGAAAACGAAGTTCTATCTAACACTTTGAGGACTTTTTAGTCAATTAACATGCCAATTATTTGTAAATGTTTTTCAGGTATCAAAAATAACTTCTGGTGACCAAATAAAATACTTATAGAAGGGATGAAATGACATTGTTTTTGGGTTTTTTTTAGCTAATCTATTTTTATTAATTTAGATTTTTAGGAGGAATGGAAATAATACTTACTTTATTTACCCTACATATGTTAAACTTTTGAGTTATGTATTTTAAAGAGAAAGAAAACATAGACAAAGCCTTTCTAGAAGCATCTGAAAGTGTTAATTGCTACACACAAGATATTCTTCCTCTATTTTGGGGTGTGCTCACATGTATCTCAGATTGTGATCAACTACATACCATATGCTGTATTTTAAAGTCTATCAACTTCTTCAAAAAAACAGGATCTGTAAGAACTGGGTAACAATCACTCACCAAAAGCATTTTTACTGGAAGTAAATATATCAGAATCATTCTTTTGTTCTTCTGACTTAAACGGTGACAGTGCTCAAAGGCAAAGGACAAGTACTCCTCAGCTGCAGAGACACCAACAAAGTCAGACCACAGCATCTTATCAGGCTTTGTATATGCTTATACAATACAAAGTTACTGAAGGTCCCTCCCTGCTCCTTATTCTATCATTTATCTTTACATAAAAGGCTCTATAATGTTTTCAGAAACTATAAATATGTACTATTAATACTATTATATCATTTGTTGCTGTCAGGTATTAAAAAATACTACTCAATAAATCTTTAGAGGATAAACATATCAATACCTTAATAGACTTCAAAAGAATATCATTTAAAAGCTTCTATTCCTATGCTTCATATTTTAAGGGAAAAAAGCAGCACTGGGAAATTATCAAGGAAAGCCATTTTCAAAAGCCACAGGTTGGGAATGCCAGGATGGCTCAGGAGGTTAAGCACTTGTCTTGCAGCCCTGGGGTCCAAGGTTCGAATGCAGACCCACGCAGACCCATATGCTGAATTGGGGTGTGGCCTCCAGTTCGGTTCTCACTGGGGTGAGCCTCCCATGTGGAAGGCCCCTGGTTCAGCCCCCAGCTCATGGGGGCGTGCCTCCCATGTAGAAAGCCCCAGCCCAGATCCTACCCTGTGCGGACCCCCGCCCACCTGTGTGGAGTGAAACTATGTTAAAAATTGATGGCGTACTACTATGGAGACTGCTCTGGGCTCTTATGTCTCCCTCTGCCAATAATAATAAAAATAAATCTTAAAAACAACAACAAAACAACAAAAAGCCCTTGGTCTACAAACATTTTTGTTAAAGAAAATGAAAAGTTGGTCTGTATAAATCTATAGAATTAAAACCCAGTGATTATTAAGAAAAAGCTATCATTTTTGTCATCAGAGAATCCATGACTATAACACATGGAGAGAAAAGTGATTATATGTATCTTGTATTGCCTGGAGTTACAAGGTCTGACAATTAAGCTCGCAAACCCATTCTAAAAAATATTCTACATACCTAATTGCTGATTATCACTACAGTTACCTTTGATGTATTCCCCTTGGAAAACTATGCATCAACACTAGCGTCTAGTCCACCTGTCAAAGCAGTTTTGGAACTCTTTTTCTGGAATGGCCATCAGAGCCATCATTGCATTACCCGTGATATTCTAAATGTCATCAAAATGTTTTCCTTTCAATATTTCCTTTACCTTCAGGTAAAGAAAAAAGGCATTGACTGGGGGCCAGATCAGGTAAGTAGGGAGGGTGTTCCAATACAATATTTGTCTACTGGCTAAAAACTCCCTCACAGACAGACAGTGCCATGTGAGCTGGTGCATTGTTGTGATGCAAGAGCCATGAGTTGTTGGTGAAAAGTTCAGGTCATTTTCGTCTTTTTCATGTAACCTTTTCAGCACTTCCAAATAGTCAACTTGGTTGACTGTCCAGTTGGTACAAATTCATAATGAACAATCCTTCTGATACCAAAACAGTTCAGTAACATTGTTTTCACTGATTTGGACTGGCGAAACTTTTTTGGTTGTACAGAATTAACTGACTTCCATTGTGACTCTGACACTTTGTTTCAAGGTCATACTGGTACACCCATGTTTTATCACCAAAATACCATCTTGCCTCTCCAAAAAGTTTTGGCAAACTTCAACTCTCCTTTGCTTTTGTTCATGGGTGAGCACCTTTGGGACCATTTCTGCACATACCTTTCTCATGCCAAGATTTTCAGTTAAGATTTTCCTGTTTCTCTATCGATGTTGACTTGGTCTGCTCTGCTTCTCATAGTCAGCTGATGATTGTGATGCACAATCTGATGAATTTTTGCAGTTTTCCTCAGTTCTGCTCATTACTGGCTGCCTTGACCTCTCTTAATCAATGACACTGTCTCTCCCCTTAGAAAAACATTTAATCTATTTGCACACTACTGTTTTGTTTTGTTTTTCCTTCATGGCATTATCCCCATATACTTGGACTACATGTCCCTGATTTCACTTCCACTCTTGCCAATTTTCACAAGAAATTTAATATTTGTTGCTCTAATTCAAGCTCCCAACATTCTTGTGATGGCACACAAAAACACACAACAATAATGAATACCACTCAGCAAGACACTGCAAGATGTCGACACAAACACTGCTGTTAGACACTGATATATCAAGGTTCTAACACCTTACTGAGTCGTTTGTCCAGTGCTGCCAACGTAAGTGTATGGTGGCAAGTTTGCAAACTTAATTGTCAGGCCTTATATGTTGTGTCATGTGCAAATAATTGTTGAAGAAATAAGTTTAAAAAGTCTGGTCTAAGTACAATAAAAGGTTATAAAGAACCAGCTCATGCCAGCTAATCATAAAGTTAAAAAAGAAAAAAGACTAGCTTTATGTTCCTGAGAAAACTACATAATAATGTAATTTCATGAAAGCATGCTCTGAAGTAGTAATGATGCCATAATCCACGGCCACAAACACCAAAGATGATGCCAGTCCAAAGATATGTCCCCCTATTCATTTGGGCATCCCACATTGGTTCCTAAGCAGTAAGGTGGCAGCTGAGATAAGTGCTGCCCCAATTTCCATGTCCTGTGTCAACACAATTAGCACAAAGGGAAAAAGCAATTATATTCAGTGCCAAAAATACTGGTGCTTAATTACCTCACACAAAAAAAAGACATCCATGACAACTGAGACTGAAATGTATTTCAGAGACCCAGAATGGATTAAGTAACTTCAAATAAAAATTTCTTTTTATTTAACCAAATTTAGTGCAAAAAATAAACGAAAAAATAATTCAGACTTGGTTTACACCTATATTCCACCTTAAGTAATAACAAAATGCAATATTTGTGTCCCCCGAAACTATAACACAGAAGTTGTTCAGAATGCAACATATTTAAAACACTGTGAGAAAAGATTAGCAACATACCTTGCTTAAAGTCACTATCGAACATGGCCTTTCGTCCAACATAGTACCTGTATGTCACCCTCTGTGCAGTGCTGTAATCATCTTTCAGGTTTGAGCTGTCTATGGCTCTGATTAGGGGTTTACACAAATGAAGTTTGTTGATCTATAATAAATAAGGATCCAGTTAAAATATTGTTTAAAAAATAGGCAGGACAAATACCTACTTTACTAAGTATATGCTCCCTTAAACAGGGAATTATAAAAACTATTACATCATCAAAATTGATTATTTAACACTAAAAATGAAAACACAGCTGCCTGCCATAAGTACTACTTCAGAAGGCCCTGCAAAGCATTTCAGAGAAGAGCTGCTTCTAGGCCAGATATACCCCATGAACGGAAAGCCCACCCAGAGTTCCAGGTTCCAGCTACTACTGTGTAACAGAGCTGCTTTTCACCTGGCCGGCTTCACGTGGCAAAGAATGATTTCTGCACCCATCCACACTCCCAGCTGTTCCACAGTTAACTGTTTAAATAGCAGGTAGAAGGTTGTTGAGTGAGATGTCTCACTTATAGCCCCGTTCCACCACACTGGGCACACTGCTTAGCATGTGGGTGCCTTAGTTTCCCCTGGAACCAAAAGCACTTGCCTCCTAGGGTTAAGGTTTAAATAAGGTGACACATATAAAGCATTTACAATAGTGACTTGCACTTAGCAGGTGCTCAACAAATGTTAGTGCTTAGGATTAGAAGTATAGTTAGGTAATGATCACTTCCCAAGCAATGTCAGGGAGGCTAGCTGATAATTAATAGAAATGGTATCTGGGAAGATATGAAGAAAGAAAATTTATAAAAATATATTATAAAGTATTCACGCAGAAGCATACCTTAAAGTAAATCTTGAATAACTGATTCACCAGAAACAGCATCCCCCACTTCTTAGAATCCTCTATACCAGCGCGACTATGGGAAAATAATTTTTAGTTACACAGGAAATAATAATAAATCATAAAATAAACTGCCTACACAAATTAATATCTTGAGAAAAAAATCTCACAACTTAAGTCATATTCATGAAATAAAATAACATCACGAAAGAAAATATCTAATAGGTAAAATTAAAAAGATCAAACCAGAAATTCTAAAACCCCCGTTAAATATTTGGGACATATACTCCACCCACTGCAGCAGCTGATTACTGGTCAGTTTGTAGCAAATTATGTAAAAACTATTTACTGTTATAAAGCATTTTTGAAAAATGGAGAAAGTATTTTCTCTTATCATTATAACAAAATGAACTACTAAAATACACAAAAACGTGGATGAGTGTCAAAAGAGCACTTAGTAGGTGGGTCCATTTACATGAAGTTACCAAACAGGTAGAACTAACTCAGAACCATGGTGGGGGACTTTCTGAGGAGTGAGGTGAGAGAAATTTTTGGAGTGATGATAATGTCCTATATCTCAATAGCGGGGTTTGGGTTACACAGGTGTATGTACTTGTCAAAACTCAGCAGATATACAGATAAGATTTGTGTGGTTCACTGTATGTGAATTTTACCTCAAAATACAAATGAGAAAATGAACTTAGGGGAAAGTTTACTGATATATACTGCATTATTTAGGGGAAATTGTACTGATGTATGCAATTAACTTTGAAATGCATCAGAAAGATAAACTGATGGATGGATAGAGGGAAAGACACATGAACAAATGATAAAGCAAGTACAGTAAAATGTTAATGATAGAAGTGGTGGGTATATAGGTATTCACTCTAAAATTCTTTCAACCATTGAAATGTTTGAAAATTCTATGATACAAAGTTGAAAAATAATTCAGAATTGAGTCTGCCATGTGTGTACTCTGCTATGGTTCTTCTTTGGCAGAGTTTGCAAACTCTCCCTAAACGGTGGTGCTAAAGAAAAGGCCAATGGCAGATTGCCTAGAAACACTAAATCCTGCAGCACAATGTCAAAGGATGTGAAATAAAAATGTCTAATACTGAAACAAGCATGTTGTTCACAGCCAGGGAAAAAGAAATTGCTTCGTAACACCAAAATGTGAACATATAAAAATACTTAATACAATTCAGTATTAAAACATCAAAGTCTGTTTTGTGATAACTGCCAGCTCCTTAATATGATTCTTGTCACTAATTAGTAGTATGACCTCAAACAAGATACCTTTTCTCTCTCTAGGGTTCATTGTCATCTGTAAAATAAGAGACAAATAATACTGTTCTATCTACCTCAAAAGGTATGAATGAAGAAAAAGAAATCCAAGTACTATGTAACTTACATAAAATTCTCTTATGGCACTGTCCTTACCTGTCTGGCACCAGGGACAATGACCTCTTCTGAAGATTTGTGACAAAGTAAACGCTATGGGAAAGGTTTGTCACTTGAGATTGGTTTGTTTCTCTTGGGTCTATGCTTAGGAGTTGGAAGTGCTGGGTCATCCAGTCACTCTGTATTTAACTATTTGAGAAACTGTCATACTGTTTTGCAAAGTAACTGCAGCATTTTACATTCCCATCAGCAATGTATGAGGGCTCTGATTTCTCCACATCCTTGTCAACACTTACATTATCTGTCTTTTTGATTCTAGCCATCAGGGTGGGTATGAAGTGACAGCTCATGGTGATTCGGATTGGCATTCCCTTAGTGATTAATATGTTGACTTACTGGCCATTTGTGATTTGTGTATCTTTGCAGAAATGTCTATTCAAATCCTTTGCCTATTTTTTAATTGGATTATTTGTCTTTTTGTAGTTAAGTTGTAGTAGTCTTTAGATATTCTAGATACTAGACCTTTACCAGTTATATTATTTGCAAATGTTTTTTTTCCATGCTATGTTTACTTTTCACTTTTTGATAGTGTCCTTTGAATTAAAAATTTTTTAATTTTGATAATATCAATTTATCTATTTTTTTCTCTTCAGTTGTTTGTGCTTTTGGTGTCACAGCTAAGAAAACCATTGCCAAATCCAAGGTCATGATCATTGCTGTGCAGGAATATACAAGCAGAATTCCAAGTATCCACGTAATAAATATTTACTGAATGTTACTGCAGTGTGAGAGACACTATGTGAAAACCCTCATGGACTTTGTAATCTAACAAATATCATCCAAATAATTACTTTTGATAAGTGCAATGAATGCAAAGTACAGACTTATGAAAGTTTACAAAAGGAGAATTGCATCTACTCCGAGGTTTGGTGGTGAGAAATGTTAGAGTCTGAAAGCTGTGAAATGAGCAAAGACAGCCAGATGAAGAACTGGGGTATATGCCAGGCAAAGGAAACAGCATCTGTGGAAAGCCTCAGTGGGGAAGTACTCTGGTACACCGGGGAATTGTTTCAAGTCCAGCTTTGGTTGGAATGTTTTAAGGTGGAGCTGGTGGGACTAGAATGGTGAGAAATGAAAAGCTGGAACAGTTTCTGAGAACAAGAGATTTTGTTTGTTTATTTATATATGAAAAGTTTTACTTTTTCTTTCTTTGCTTTACTTCCTAGAACTCTCCAATAGACATGATTTTTATAGTGAATGAAGAGATGGAATTTCAGGATAAAAATGGAAACAATAAAATAGAACCAAATTAAAAGTGTAGAAATTCAAAAATAAATAGTGTTGGGGATGCCAGGATAGCTCAACAGGTCAAGCGCTTGCCTTTCCTTGCGAGGTCTGGGTATCGAATCCCAACCCCAGCCTGTGCAAACCCATATGCTGAACTGGGGCATGCCTCTCATGCAGGAGGCCCCTAGTTATGTTCCCACCCTGTGTGATCCCACATCCACTTGTGTGGAATGAAACTATGTTGAAACTAATGATGTACAACTATGGAGACTGCTCTGGGCCCTCTCCCTTCTCTGTGCCTCTCTCTCAAACAATAAAGTAAGTCTTAAAAAAGAGTACATATAAAAAACAAATAGTGGCCAATAATAATCAACTTGAGAACAAGTCAACATAAATTATCCAAAATGAAAGACAGGGAAATAGAAGATTAAAAAATAAATAGCACACCAGTGCCCTGTGGAATAATAATATCATGTAGTCTAACATACATGTAATTGGAGTTGAAGAAAGAGGAAAAAGGGAAAAAGCCGGGACGGCTCAGCGGGTTGAGCGCTCGCTTTGAGGCCCCGAGGACCGAGGATCGAATCCCGGCTCCGGCCCAGGCAGGACCCACATGCTGAACTGGGGAGTTCCCACAGTTCGGTTCTCTAGCTGTCTCTGTCTCTGTCTCTCTCTCTATCTGTCAAAAGTAAAACAGAAAAAAATATGCACTGAAAAAAAAAAAAAAAAAAAAAAGAAAGAGGAAAAAGAACAGGACCAAAAAGTAGTTGTAAAATGTAAAAAATTAAATTTAAAAAATCTAATAAAAAAGCATATCAACTTAGATATCCAAGAAGCCTACAGAATCCTAAACATAAACAATATAAAAGAATGTGGCTACAGCAGGGTCAAATTATTGAAAGCCAAAGTACATAGAAAAAATAGATAGAGGAAAAAGATCCTCACACCGAAATGGAATTATCTTCTGAGGGCGGGCCCCTTGTAGTGCAGGCTTCCCCTGCTAAGTGAGTGTTCTAGGAACCCATCTGCATCACTGTACCAGCTGGCATTGTGGTGAGAGGCTGTGAGAGGCTCCAGCAAATATTTTTTGGAAATTCTTTCAACACATTTGGCCATTTCATGATGGGTGATTTACATGAACAACAATGTGCAGCATGACAATGCAGCTGCCCACATCATGCTGAGTGTTCAGCATTTTTTGACCAAAAACAGCATAACCCCTGGATAAAAAGGTTCTCAAAGGGCAACCTTTTGCAGATGTGGAAGAGGTGAAACAAAAATTCACCATCTAGTAAAAAGGTTCTTCAAAAACTAAGACAAAGAGTTCCAGAATAAAAGCTTAGAGCATTCACTGTCCACAGACCTGCACTAAAAGCAAAATGCTAAAGCAAGTTCTCAGAGTAAAGGGAAATGATACCAGAAGGAAACTTGGATCTATAGGAAAGATTAAGGAACTCCACAAATGGTAAATATGTGTATAAATGTATAAGACTATATTTTTCTCTTATTTCCTCAGAAAACAATGGACCGCTTAACACAAAAAATAAAATGACTGTGGGTTTACAGCATACATAGGAAGTAAAATAAATGTCAATCACAGAGGACAGGAAGGAGCAACATGCTGTGATAGGAGGCCGGTAATGTCTCCTTCTCCAAAACCTTACTCACGTGTCACTGGCACAGACGCGGAAACAGCCCATCAACAATTCAGCTGCTTTTTCCAGCATGTCTCCGACTTTGCTTTTTCCTTTCTTTACTAACTGCTGATCTGCCTAATAGAATATAAAAACATTTACTTTTATTTCTGCCAGAATCATTAATGAAATTTATTTTTATTGTTTTTGAGAGAAGGTATAAGACACGGGGGGGGGGGGGGGGGGGGGGGGGGGGGACCGGGACAGAGCAGTGTCCATAGTTGCACATTATTAGTTGTGACACAGTTTCTTTCCACACAGGTGGATGTGGAGCCACAAATGGTGGGAACCAAACCAGGGGCCTCCTGCATGGGAGGCAAGAACCTTTATCACTGAGCCATCCTGGAGGTTAACCAGGTATGTCACAGTTCAGCATATGGGTTTGTATTGGCTGGGGCCAGAAATTGAACCCTGGGACTCATGACTGCAAGGAAAGTGCCAAACCACTAAGCTATCCTGGCATCCCTAGAATCCTTAATTAAAAAGAAAACCACAGTTCAGTTAGAAGCAAAAATGGCTACAACTAAGAGTCAAAGTCCTAAAGAGTTCTGGAGAAATTATCTAGTCTATACTACGATATTTTTAAAAACTGAGAAATCTACAGCTTATTCCAACTCTTCTACAAATCAAATCTATCTTCAAACAATTCAAGATACTAAGTAAGTCATCAACTTTTTAAGTCTGCACTGCATGTGGCCCTGCACTGTTAAGAAGCCTCTTCCCTCAGTCAATGACCTTCCCATCTCCTATGCATGGCTAGTCAAAACCCTTCAAACACACTTCTGGTATCAAAGTCATTACCAAACTCTTCCCTTGTTTTTAGGATAGTCTTGGTTAAAGAACCAGTTTTCTCTCACTCATATTCTCTCTACCACAAGTTCTCAAAGTATGGTCTACAAACTCCTGAGAGCCTTCAAAATGCCTGCAGATGATCCACATGGCCAAATGATTTTCAAAACACTAAGCCACTATGCTTTTTTATTGTACTGACATTTGCATTGACAGTACAAAAATAGGTAAAACCACTGAAGCCTTCCCAGGCAAACAAAATGAACTAGTAGTCATCATAGTCTTAACACCACGTATACAATACACCAACCAAACAATAAAGCTAATTTCACTTTAAAATTTCCTTAATCATGCAGTAAACAGTAATTTTATTAAGTCTTGGTCCTTGAATACATAAAATTTTAATATTCTTTGTGCTGAAATGGGAAATATATACGAAGAACATCTATTGTATATTGAAGTATGATGGTTGATTTAAGAAAAAGCACTTGGGCAGCTGTTGTAGTTGCCAGATAGACCATGAAACAGTTGACAGACAAGCACAACAATCCAGGCATGGGTACATGGGGGATCGTATGCTCAAAGTGAATGAAAAGTCTGTCATCTCCAGGCTAACAACTGACAGTACTTATTGCCAAAAACAGTCTTTGTGCTTCTAAGAAAAAAAAATGTGAAAAACTTGTATGGACCACCATGAATTTGGGAGTTTTTCATTACTTCCAAGACTTTTCTAATGAGATCACTATAGATTATTAACAAATGTAGTTTTTCTGATTTTGGTGGTGGTTTTTGTTGTTGTTGTATGTTTTTTAAAAGATTAATTTTATTGTTTGAGAGAAGGTGTGAGAGAGAGAGAGAAGCAGGGAGACCCAGGGCAGTCTCTGTAGTGGCACATTAGCTGAGACATAGTTTCATTTCACACAGGTGGATATGGGGCAGCATGGGGTGGGAACCAAACTGGGGACTTCCTGTGCGGGAGGTAAGAACCTTTGCCACCAAGCCATCCCAGCAGTTACCAGTTGCACCGAAGTTCAGTACATGGGTTTGCATGGGCTGGGGCCAGGATTTGATCTCTGGACCTTGTGGTTGCAAGGTAAGCTCTCAACCTGCTGAGCTATCCCAGCATCTCTGATTTTGCTATTTTCACATAATGAAATACATTAGCATTTGTAACATCTGCATAACTCAGTGAACTAAAATTATCCAAATGTTCAATGAATGTTACAAAATCATGCAAGCAATAAAAGATCCACTTAAAGTACATGCATGACACACCAGTGGATTTTTGACTTAACGGTGGTAAAAGTTCACTGCTGTGTTTCAGAGAATTACAATGTAACTAACTTTCGGAGTTTTGAGATAGCTCAAAAAAGATTATTTACAGTGATCTGAAAAGGCTATTAAAATACTCTTCCATCTACATCTGTGTGATGTCAGACTTCTTATATTCAACCAAAACAATATTGCAACACAGTGGATGCAGAAGCAGATAGGAGAATCTGGGTGTGGCTGCTGTTAAGCCAGACATTAAAGAGTTTAAAATGTAATAGAAAGCCACACTCTTCTTAGTACATTTTGTTCAGCCTAAAAATACAAGTATAGTTATTTTTATTTAAAAATCAATTATGTTACCATGTAAAAGATTTATTAATTTTCTTTAAAGATTTATTGTTTTTAACAGACACAGAGAGAAGGGGAGAGCCCAGAGCAGTCTCCATAGTTATACACCACCAGTTTTCAATATGGTTTAGTTCCACACAGGTGGACAGGGGCCATGCAGGGTGGGAACTGGACTGGAGGGCCTCCCACATGGGAGGCATGCCCCCTCAAGCCAAGGCCAAACCAAGGGGTGGGGGGGGAGGACTGAACTGTGAGCTTCCCACATGGGAAGGGAAGTACACCCCAGTTCAGCATATGGGTCCGCATAGGACAGAACCAGGATTCAATCCTCAGTCCCCAGGTCTATAAAGCGAGTACTTAACCCGCTGAGCCATCCCGGCTTCTCCAGTTTATTATTTGAAATGAATAAATATAAAAAATTTTCCCAATTAAAATAATGCAGTAAATATGAAAAGATATAATACATATAAACAAAAGCTTTTTGGGGTCCTCAATAATTTTTATTTAAGCGATGACACTTTTCAGTTGTAAAATTTGCAACTGCTTCTTTTTATATTTTCTACTTCTTTGTTGAGACTGTCTCCGCTTTCATTTGTTTCATCAATTTCATAATTGATCCTTTAGGCTGTTCTATAATGGCTGGTATAAAATCTTTGTTGGAGCATTCCAACACTGGGTCATGTCAGCATTGGTGTTTGCTGATTATCTCACCTCATCCAAAATCTCAAAAGGCTAAGATTCTTGGCATGATAAGTGATAGTTTATTACATCCTGAACATTTGGGGTGTTATTACCTCATAAGACTGTAGACCTTATTTGTGTCAGCAGGCCTCTACTGAAGCCATGCTAGTAGGGAAATCGGGTTCCAACTCTTTGGCACTGGGTGGGGTGGGAGGTCTGGATCCCCATGGGTCTTGCTGGCAGCAGGTGGGGAACCTGCAGTTTGTGTGGAGTGCAGCAGGAACTGTCAAAGAAGTCCGTTCATATGGGCTGCCTTCCCCAATCCTGCTGTCCTTGGGGCTTCTTCATTTCTGATGTTGGTGTTCCTGAGTTTCAGGCTTCTCCAGGACCCAGGCTAGGACAGACAGGAGGCAAAAAGGAAATGCAGGAAACTCACTGCTAGCTTTTTTGCAAGTCCCTGTCTTCTTCTTCCCTCCACCTCGCAGAGCTACGTGGGCTTTAAAATTTCCAGCAGGAGGAATAGGAAAAGTGTGTCTACTCCATCTTGTCCAAAACCAGAAATCATCCGTAATTTTTAAAACTGTAAAGAAGTCTTGAGAAATGCTGCTCCAAAACTGTCTTATGAAGTCTGATGATTAAGTTTACAAACTTGCCACCATGCACTTACACTGGCAGCACTGTACAAAAAACTCGGTAAGGTTTCATAATCTTCGTATATCAGTGTCTCACAGCTGTGTTCTGTTCGTATTGATGTGTGGCAGCATCTTGCTGAGTGGTGTTCATTATTGTTGTTCCGTGTTTTTGTGTGCCGTTGAGAGAATGTTGAAGCTTGAATGTTGAAGCTTGAATTAGAGCAATGAACAAACATCAAATTTCTTGTAAAACTTGGCAAGAGTGGAAGCGAAATCAGGGACATGTTAGTCCATGTTTATGAGGATAATGCCATGAAGAAAACAGCAGTGTACAAATGGATTAAACATTTTTCTGAGGGGAGAGAAAGTATCATAAAGAGACACCAATGTGGCCAGTAACAAGCAGAACTGATCAAAACCTGGCAAAAATTCATTGAATTGTGCATCAAAATCATGGGCTGACTGGGAGAAGCATAGCAGACCAAGTAAACATCAATAGACAGGAAAATCTTAACTGAAAATTTTGGCATGAGAATGTTGTGTGCAAAAATGGTCCCAGAGGAGCTCACCAATGAACAAAACCAAAGGAGAGTCGAAGTTTGCCAAAACCTTTTGGAGAAGCAAGAACATGTTTTGGGCTATGTTATCACTGGTAATGAAACATGGGTGTACCAATATGACCCTGAAATAAAGTGTCAAAATGCATAGAAGTCAGCCAATTCTCCATGACCAAAAAAGTTCTGTGAGTTCAACCAAGAGTCAAAATGATGTTGCTAACCGTTTTTATCAGAGGGATTGGATTATTCATTGTATATTTGTACCAACTGGAAAAAGTCAACCAAGTTAACTATTTGGAAGTGCTGAAAAGGCTACATGAAACATTTAGATGAAAACGACCTGAACATTTCACCAGTAACTCATGGCTCTTGCATCATGATAATGCACCAGTTCACATGGCACTGTCTGAGGGAGTTTTTAGCCACTAAATAAATAACTGTATTGGAACACCCTCCTTATTCACCTGATCTGACTCCCAGTTTTCTTTACCTGAAAATAAAGGAAATATTGAAAGGAAGATATTGTGATGACATGCAGGACATCAAGGGTAATACAATTATGGCTCTGATGGCCATTCCAGAAAGAGTTCTAAAATTGCTCTGAAGGGTGGATTGGGCACTGGCATTGGTGCACACCTTCCCAAGTAAAATACTTTAAAGGTGACCATAGTGATATTCAGCAATGAGGTACCGGTATGTAGCCCTTCCCCTAGGAAGAGTTCATAAACTTAATTGTCAGACCTTGTGTGCTGATCCCCAAGGTTGAGATCAACTCCATTAAATCCAGCATCTTTACCTTATGACACCAGAGAAACCCCTAGCTGCCTCAATCTGCATTAAGGTAGCATTCTTTAAGATAGGGGACAGGCCATTATCTTAACAGAAGAGAATGCAGAATCACTCATCTATTCTTGCTCCATGCCCTTTAAAAAACGCACATGCCATAAGTGGTTAACTGTATAGAGAAAAAACTTCTATAGCTACAGTATAAAAACTGATGTTTATTTAAATCTGTTTACATCAACTCCAAAAGAGCAGTTGGTTAAGACATCCCCTGTTCTTGTGCTCTCTATACCAGCTATATCCCAACCCCCACTCATTCCTCAAAACTTTTGGAAAGAATGACATGAAAATAAGCAATAGATAGATACCAAGTCTGAGTTTTAAAATACTGATAAAAATTGAACTTACATTATTGGCAAATACTCGAAGGTCAAGTGCTACTGCATACATGACAGGCAGAGCCCTACAGGGGCAAAAAAGCAAGTGTGTTTGAAGAGGCTATGAGGTCAGAGTCTATTAGCAGAGGTGGGAATGACACCATTACCAAGGGATATTACCCATAATGGGAGTCAATAGCCCTCCAAAAATTCAATGGCTACTGTTACCTTTCTCACTTCCCATCAGTAGAGGATGCAGTCCCCTGGGCTCTGATCAATGCAGAGGCTAGACACTGAAGCGCTCCACACCCACTGCTTCTGACCCTTTACAGAGGTCTAGATCCTGTATCTATCTAGAGGTCCTCAGTCTGAGGCACGATCTCCTCACACTGTTCTCACGATATCCTCCTTTCCCTGAACTCCCCACCATTATCCAAACAGCTCCATTAAAATAAGATGCAGTTAGGTAAGGTTTCCTAACAGCAACCAGAGTATGAAATAGACAAATGTCATAAAACAATTTTTTAAAAAGCTAGCTGGCAATATTGGTCTTTCTTTTATGGGTAAGACTTCACTTAAAAAGGTTTTTTATTTTGTTTGTTTGTTTTCCCCAGTAAAGGGTATTTGCAAGCCTCCAGTTATTTTAGAAAAAACAAAATTTCAGTATTTACCTACAGTTTGTTAATAAGTCAAAAATCATAAAATTAAGAATTAGTTTGGCAAGCAATTTAAAATAGCCCAATTATTATATATCATATCACCCCAAATGAACTGTATTTGCTCTACCTCTTTTGTCCAAGTTTAAAACCATATATTCAAAATTGACAACTGAATAAAAAATATAGTTAATAAAGACATTTTGAGACATGAAATGGTTAAACAAAAATAATACTTCAAATTTATATAAACACTACAAATAATCTGGCTGATCTGCCATTTAAGTTTACAATGACTATTAAAACTCCAGTATCCATGTTTATGTCAATACGTGATATTAAAAAAAATTAAAAAAAAAGAAATACGTGATATTAAATGTCCACATAGAAAACATAATACATATTGCCTTGAGTAAATTTTTAAATTTAGACATTTTCTCATGTCTAGCTGTTTCTGTTCATACTTACCAGTTTTCTTCTTTGTGAGCCTGAAATGCCCGCAGGAACGATGTATTATATTAAGGAAGGTATGACATAAAATTCAAATGCTACAAATGATAAGAACTTAAAAAAAAAGGATTCTAAACTTTAAGGAGCATAGATAGCTCACCATTTAGAAAATTATGTGAACTTACAGCAGTAAGTTCTTGAGAAAATATGTGTAAGCTGACTTATAAACATCTAAGTATCATAAGTAAGGTATAAGCATACTAGATGTATTTATTTCATCATACTTTCTCCAAGTAAGAAAAAGCTTTGTTATAAGATTTTTTTTTTTTATGGCAATCTCAAACATTTTATTTGGTTTCTCTAAGCCTGGATGATCACATGTTATATTATGATGGCCTGCAGAATATGTAGTATAAAGTTTAATTCATCGATTACAGAATTCTTTAATTCAAAGGAGACTTAGCAACCAACTCCCATCTGTGTATATGTCCACAAAATGGTTAAAAAATAAGCAAACTAAAGTCTAAAGATACATATAAATACTAGGACACTCACTGACTATGGCCTTAGCTATGATATAATATGTAAATAATTTAAATCAGAAATTGGCTTAAGGTCTTTAGTGACCAAAATTAAATGACAATGTGTGTTGAGTCCAGTCTTGTCCATCTATGCCTAGATTTTGGAGTTCTGCTATTCCATCAAGAGTAAGACTTAACTAGTCCTTGTACTATACTTAATACCTTAAGGGCAACAAATTATTACTCTTCACAACAGAATTAAATACCTTAGGGAAGCCAGGATGGCTCAGTGAGTTAAACACATGCTTTTCAGCTCTGGGGACAAAGGATCGAGTCTGGGTCCCAACCCCGGCCCATGTGGACCCATATGCTGGGGTGTGCTTCCCATGTGGGAGCACAGTTCAGTTCTTGAAGGGGACAGCTTCCCATATGGGAGGCCCCCGGTTCTGCCCACAGCTTGCAGGGGTGTGCCTCCCATGTGGAAGGCACCTGGTCTAATTCCCAGCCTGCGTGGCCCCTTTCCCACCTGTGTAGAACGAAACCATGAAGACTGCTCTGGGCTCTCCCCATTCTCTCTGTCAAAAACAATTAAATAAATAGATAAGTAAATGCCTTAATCATAACTAATGTTCTTCCTTACTATAGAAGTAATGGATGACAGGCTTAAAGATCCATGCTAAATTTAAGTTTCCAAATGAAACAGCTTGAGTTTCTCTTCCAAAAGATTTTAGTTCTATTATAATTAAATAAATGAATTGGCCCAATGTTTCAAGCTCTTAAACCCCAAATAATCCATTGTATTTGTTATAAACTGAACAGTTAACACAAATGATGAAAGATATTGGACGATAACAGTCTGGCATTTGTATGCCTCTATGAAGTCATGGTTCCCCACTGCGTAAGTGCACCTGAAAAAGAAACATCAGAAATTGAGGACAGAAGCAGCAGAAAGTACATTTACAGGATGAAAACCTAGAAGTGAACTAGGTATACCACACATCTTACTTCCATCACAAACACCCTAGTTTTCAGCTGATCCTGAAGTGAAAGCTGGACCTCCTGCTTGGCAGGCTACAAAAATTGAAGGAAGATAGGCAACACACAAATAACTATCTGAAGTATAATTAGTTCATATAAGGTCAAATTCCGCATTAAGTTTTGAGACTATTCTTTCAAGTCCCAGAAGGAGAACCCTAACTGCCAGCAGGTTTTATTAGTAACATACACTGATAATACAGTATGGCACTTTTACTGTATCAATACAGAATGGCACTTTTACTGTATCAGTGGGTGATGACCTCTAACTAGATGCCCATCTGGGTAGTCAGCCTTAGTTCATCACCATATCTGGAATCCCATGGCACACGGCACAGAGCTTGGAAATCATAGCATGCTTCACCCTACAAAGAACACATTGGCACTCCAACTTTTCCAAAGACCTCATAGGGCTACCCCATCTTGTCACCTGCAACCCAGCCCACTCTCAAACACTGGAAGCATTGCAGGCAGAAAGGTAGTCAAACACCACAGGCTTTAAAGATATAAAGCTCTGCCTAAATTGACAGTTTACAGGTAAATATAGTAGAAATGAAAAGTAAATAAAAATCAGCATTTCACTTGCTTTGCTCAGCTCTAGTTTCTTTCCCAGTAAGGCAAAGAGGTTAAAAAATGGGCATAGTTCCATGAAAAACACATCAATGGTGGGTGCTACACCCTACTAAATGAAAGATCACTGTATAGCAAATATGATAAATATCAAGTGATTTTTATATAATACCACAACAGATATAAAGATACATGATCACACTATAACTTTAACTTTTAAAAACATGTATGATCCTTGAAATAAAAACATGTTTATTAAAATTTTAAAGTTTTTTGGGGGATGCCAGGAGGGCTCAGCAATTGAGCACTTGCCTTGCAATCTTGAGGTCTGGTGTCTGATTCCAGGCCCTGGCCCATGCAAGTCCCATATACTGAACTATAGAGCAACTGGTAATCGCTGAGATGGCTCCTGTCCCACACTACCCCACATCCACCCATGAGGAATGAAGCCATGGAGAATTCACAACTATGGAGAACGCTCTGGGCCATCTTTCCTTCTCCCCACCACCCCCTACCCCCCTTTACCTTCTCTCAAACAATAAATCTTAAAAAAAAAAAAATGAAAAAAAAGTTTAAGTTCTTTAAACTTCACAAAATTTTCACAAGCTTTTCTAAAGTAATATTATATTTTCTACTCTTCAAAGTAAATCATTCACTGCTTCAAGTATTAGATGATGTTAAATAAAATCTCTAGTCTGAAATTCAGTTATTTCAAGATTTGCTCGTTTTACTTCCTCACCTTAAATGAGCAGCAAACATTTCATCATAAGGGGGTTCCAAAACTTGTTGACACTTATCTTCTGGAGAGGCCAACTAAATTAAGTAAGATGAAAATGGCAAAAATAAAATTATCAGGCATGAAAAGAATGCAATGTATAGAAAAAGATTTAGACAAACCTGTTTCAAAAGAATTTACACTTTAATGTTAACAATAATACTTTACATTTTAGAACTTCTAAACAAAAGGTTCATTACTTCAATAAATACTTATCAAGCATGATGTATAGGGCACTAGATTAATACAATGTTTTATCTATCATAGGCTAGGAAATAGTCTAGATCAGGGGTGGCAAACCTTTTGGCGATTGAGTGCCAAAGTTTATGAAATAAGAGTATACTCGCTCGACTCGCGTGCCAACCCATCGAGTGAGATAGAGGTATCGATTATTTTTATGTTTATAAGAGCATAAACAATAATTTTTTAAATGGTATTCACAGCTCCGCGTGCCGAAATAATTGCTCCGCGTGCCACTTTGGGCATGCGTGCCATAGGTTCGCCACCCCCGATCTAGATACTTTCTAAGTATTTAACAGTCAGTTAGTTAAATATTTAATAAGTAGCTGCTATGTGCTTAATAAATAAAGTATAACAAGGAATAATTCCTCATATAGACAAGGTCTAATGAGTTAGAGAAGATGCTATGTTAGGAATCACTCCTCAGCTACCTGGTGATAGAACCATTCTCTCTGTGTCCTGGGTTAGACTAGCTAACATTTATTTCTAACTCTTCCTTTCTTCTCAATGGCCAACGTTTAGATGAATATCATAATGGATTATAGAGCACATTAAATTAAAAGGAAAAAAGTACTCAATTAGTCTACTCTGATATTGATATAATATACATGTAAATGTGGGAGGGGATAACTGATAACATCAGAAAAATCATCATTCTACAGTGTCTAATGAAATAAGTGATTCAGACAATGGCCAGCAGCAGTAAATGAAACCATTAGATGAAAGGTTAATGGCAAATTTTATATTGAAGAACTCGGCCTTAGAATACAAATGGAAAGAGCAATGTGTGTGACTGTGATAATAGGTAGCACACAGCACCAACTATGGAGTATCTGGATAGCAAGTTGAACCTGAATCTCATCAAGTCTCTGACACTAATTTCTATTTAGAGCAATGTTTTTCAACATGTTCTGCATATTAGAACAACCTAGGAAACTTTAAATTTAAGGAGGAAAAAAGGCCTGTTTGTACTCCAGAAACTGGTTTACATGGTATGAGGTAAAGACTATACGCTGCCAAATACAATAGACTCTCTGTTAACCAGAACTCAAGCAACTGGCACTCTCAAGCAACCAGCATAATGTCTACTTACATTTACCTGGCATCTACCAATCCCCATGGGTGCTCAAACTCTAAACTTCTCCTAGGAAGCCAGTTACCCTGTAGCCATCTCTGTGTATGTAGTCTTTTCACCTACCTGAAGCCGTGGGTTGGCAACATGAGGATGCTTGAAAGACACCAGCTCTGCACAGGATGCCCCGTCTCTGGTGTCGATTGCTTCATAGACCTGAGGCATTTGAGAAGAGAAAAGCTAAGTAGAAAATAAAAACTCTATTCTAATAGAACCTAAACAATACGTTGTATACCACTAAAATTCATTTTCCCTAATTTGAAAGGAGTCAGAAAAATCAAAATATAACAAGTCAACAGTCTCTTTAGCCAGCAAAACAATAACCACATTTCAAAAGGAGATCTTCTAAAAGCAAATAAACAGGTGACTTACTGTTAAAAACCATGAAAAAGCAGAATAAGCCAGTTTATTATTTGGATACTAATGAAGGTGAATTATTCTAGTTTCAGTCATACCAGCAAACATTTTAAAATTTGCTTACACAGTTTATGAGGGGAAAAATATTTTATAAACCACATATTTCCAACATTCAGAAGACTTCCAATTCAACCTAAATATAAAATAAAAATGGCAATGGCTAAAGGAATGGTCAGTGTGCTGTGAAAAAAAGAATGAAATAGATCTACGTGTAATAACATGGGAAAATATCTGCAATATGCTTACTGTTAAGCCAAAGAGAGAAGAGGGGAGAGAGAGAGAGAGAGGAAAAAAAGAAGGAAGGGAGTAAGTCAGTCAGTCACAGGAAAACTACGTAACTTGATCTTGGAGAAAAAGAAAAAGTATGCATGGCATGTAAGCACGGGAAGAAAGGTAGGGCCCCACACCAGTTGACTCCTTGGCCAGTGGGATGAGGGCTGAGAAGACTTTTAATTTATGTATTTCTATATGGTAAGACTATATTACAGAAGACATTTGTAATTGGAAAACCAAATGATACCTTTAAATTACATTTACCAATAATGACAAAAAAAAAAAAATCCTAATTAAGTGAAGAGAAAGCCAAGCAGAAAGCTGCATATATAGTATAAATTATGTACAATAAAATTAGATATGTAAGTTTTACACCCATAAAAGACTTTGACCAGGGACATCATAAAAAGAATATCCAAATGGTACACACATGAGAAGGTGCTCACATCCTATCCACAAGTGAAATGCAACAAAATACCTCGCACACCAGATGAGTTAAAATCAAAAAGCTGACCATACTAAGCACTCCAAGAATATAAAGTTACTGAAACTCTCACACTGCTGGGGAAAGTTGAAGTGGCATCCACTTTGAAACACTACTATGCCTACTAAAGAGAGCATGGGAGGGCTGTCTGGAAAGTATCCAGCCATGACCATTCTCATTATAATGACAATGGCTGAATTTTTTTCCAGATAGCCTCGGAAACCTACTCCCCTACCCAATAATCCTATACTCAGGCACCTGTAGCCAAAAGAATTGGAGGCATAAGCCACCAGGACACCAAGAAGATTCAGCTCCTTATCTGTTGTACCACTCAGGGCATCGACTGGGAAAGTTTACACCATCTTATCTAATAAAGAATTTGCCTCGACTATTCAACAAAACTACATAAGCATTTAACATTTTGAGCCAGCAATCCCACTTCTAAAGATTTAGTGCACAAGAAACAAAAAATACTTATGCAGGGTTACTTGATGATGTATTCTGAATGATCATAAAACTGGTCCCATCAGTGCCCCTACCTCAAGGAAGCTGATGAATGATGCCTAAGTTCCGTGTGTGTGTGTGTGTGTGTGTGTGTGTGTGTGTGTGTGTGTGTCCCACTGCACCATGCAGCTGGACTCCAGGTGAGCCCCTAGTTAGTAGCACCCCTGTGGGCCTGATCTAGGGACTGCAGAGCTCACTAGGTGAAGCTCTCTGGCCCTAGGCACTCCTATGAATAAGTTCTCTTTCTTGGCTGCTGCTGGTCACCTCACATTCTTCAGGCTCCAAGCTGGTCCATGTGTGTGTGTGTGGGGGGGGGGTCAATACTCTGGAAACTCATAATTCCCCTAATACATTTATTTAGCTCTGTTCCCTAGAAAGGCCTAGAAATAGTGATTCCCAGTAGCAATGAGCACACCTAGCACTCAGACTGGTTTTCTAAATTACATTCCCCACTAAAAGGAACCAGAGTTCTCTGGAGAAATAGTTGTTACAGCACTGTGACAGGAAAATAACTAGGTGAGCCTGGAATAGATGTTCCTGTGCCAGAAAGCAGCATTCAAAGAAAGATGAAGACATATCAAAAAGCCTCAGGAGGGGAAGCCGGGATGGCTCCGTGGGTTAAGCGCTTGCTTTGCAGCCCTGGGGACCAAAGATCGAATCCCGGCCCTGGCCCATCCGGACCCATATGCTGAACTGCGGTGTGCTTCCCATGCAGGAGGACTCCAGTTTGATTCTCCCCCTCCAGTTTGGCCCCTGGCTCAAGAGTGCACGTCTCCCATGCTGGAGGTCCCAAGCCCAGTTACAAACGCCCCCACCCACCTGTGCGGAACAAAACCATGTCAAAACTGATGAAGTTCAACTATGGAGACTGCTCTAGGCTCTCCCCTCTTCTCTCTCACTTTCTCTCAAACAATAAATCTTAAAAAAAAAAGTTTCAAAGAACACTGTAGGGGGACAAGGTAAATTAAACTATGGAATCTATATTAGAAAATAATAATGTTAATACTGATGTTAATCCATGTGAAGGGCCATGGTGTCAGTGACTTCCTTTCAAATGGTTCAGTGGAGAGAAGCACTTACATGCCCAGAGGAAAGGATAAAGCAAACATAGTAGGTGGTGAGGGGTATATGCATCTTCATTTACTTCTGTCAACTTTTCTATAAGTTTGAAATTTTTCAGAATAAAATGTTGGTGGAAAATAAAAATTTTAAATGTGGACAGTTTAAAAAAAAGTACCTTGTCATTTGAAATAAAAATTTGTAAAATGGACCATAGAATGAAATAGAGTACACTAATAATGTAACATCATCCCTCAAAGACTTTACAAATGTTAAGATCCACCTCTGGGGAAGAGGATATATAAACTGATCTTTTTTAATTAGAACAACAATTTTGAAAGTAAAATACAAGGAAAAATGTAAGATAAATTAATTTAACCTGGGGAAGACAGGATGGTTCAGCGGGTCAAGCACTTGCTGCTGATGCCATGGTGCTTACTATGCTCAGTAGTAAGTTCCTTGGTCTGTGATCAAGAAATCACATTTGTTTTGCTAGCATCCATGAAACTAACAGGAGAATTCATTAGATTATAAGCTAAAATCAAAACCCAGATTCAACAGCTATTAGGAAGTGATCACAGATAACATGGGAAATGAAAGACATATCACTTGTCCACAGGAAGTTGCTGGCAGAGAATGTTGTGAAAAGTGTTAAATATGGAATATGTATCCAAGTTGACAAGGTTACTGAGCTTCAAAAAACAATATACTTCAGAAACTAGGAAATAGGCAGGTTTTGAGAAGGGCTGGAAAAGTTTGGCTGAAACTTGCGCAGTAAATTTCATGTTAAGAGCATGAACTCTGGAGCTGAAACTCCTGGTTAGAATGTTCCACTTACTTGCCAGTGACCCTGGAAAACCACTCAACCTCCTCTATAAAATGGAACTTGCAATGGACCTACTACCTCCTACAAAAACAGTGATAATGAGTTACTGTATACAACAGTACTTGGTCCTCAGTAACTATTCTACAAGCACTATCCTTTTTCTCATCATCACCCCAAGTGGCTTCAACAAACAAGATGGACGACTGAAGAAGATGCTCAGCATGCTACTCTGAAAATGTAGAGAACAAGACCAAGCAGTAGTTTGGTGAAACAGGAATATGAATCAGTCAGGCAGACCAGCACGAATCCTAACTTTACTCCTTGTTAGAGTGGGTAGATCTGAGTGTTGGCAAATCCCGCAGCTTTACCACCAGCCTATGGGTGAGCTTCACCCACTTCTATATGCTTCCATGTATCTAGTCGACAAATTATATTGAGCATCCACATGAGTATTCAAGCACCCAGAATGAAAAAAGAAAAAAAAAAAATGGCAAGAAAACTGTAAAAGGTTAAAAAAAACTTAAAATTCTACAGAGATTCCATAGTTATTTTGGTTCTCCAATGTCTACGACCTTGCTCAATTTTAAATAAAATGATATTGGAAAATGTTAACTCTGCAAAGATAAGGCCACAGTAGACCCATCCTTAAAGGAAAGGCCTTAGGCTTCAATCAAAACATTAGAAAATGAATGTATATCTTTGTATGTTTTAAGTTAAAATAAAAGCATGTACAGTGTGATGCCTTGGAATTTGAACTTAATCTGTCCCAGAACCCTGTTTGAGTTCCAAGACAAGTTTTTCCCTTTTAAATAATAGAAACAGAATTAATCTGTTCCTGGGTGCCATGAACTTGAATTTTCAAAATGATTTTAACAGTAAATACACTGGATTTCAAGTAAAATATTAATTTTATTAGGTTTAAGGTAAAATATTAACAAGTAATATTTAAATAAAATGTTAAAAAAATAATGATGATGACACATGTGGATACTTTAAGAGATGGAAGAGGAAGAAGAGTCATCTCCCACAATAACTTCAGGTGTCTGCATTCTTTGTCTTTTAATGCCCTTTACTATAATGCCCTTTACTATGGTACCACTTGTAGAGGGCTTGGGTCACTGGTTGTGTTTGCTTTTGAGAACCAACATTCCAAAGTGGTCTGATGTTGGCGACTTTTTTGCACTTTTCTGAAATGTTCAATGATGTTATCATCAAACAACTTAACACACCTGTAAACTAGGGCTTTATTGGGGTGCCACTTCTCAACAGCTGCCTGGGTTTTTGACTACATGCTAAGAAGGTCCTTGATTTCACCAGAAGGAATGGTTCCAGGGTCTCTCTTCCTTCCCAGAAGAAGTTTCTCCTGAGATTTCTTTCTGCTGCTGCTGGTTGAGGTGCTGAAGCTCTTCCATTGTCAGCTCAGTCCTGTGATCATCCACTAATTCGTTCACATCCTCTTCGCTGATTTCCAAACCCATAGAGTATCCCAGAGATATGATGTCAGGAAGAACAGATGGTTCTTCAAAACCTTCTATACCCCTTGTAGCAACACATTCAGGCCAGAGATTTTTCCAGGAACAGTTCACTGTCCTCAAAGACACTTCCCTCCATGCTTTCTCGATTATTCCTAGGCAATGGAGGATATTGTAGTGATCCTTCCAGAACTCTCGGGGGGTCAGTTTTGTTTTGCTTGTTATTTCAAAACATCTTTGGAACATAGTCTTGGTGTACAATTTTTTGAAGTTTGAGATCACTTGGTGGTCCATGAGCTGGATAAGAGGAGTGGTGTTGGGGGGCCAAATATTTTATCTTGATGAAACTATATTCCTCCACCAAATCTTCTTCTAAGCCTAGAGAATGCGCAGAGGCATTGTTCAGAACAAGATTGTCCAGAACAAGAAGAGCCTTCATTGGAAGATTTTTCTTCTGCAGATAGTTCTTTACTGCTGGAGCAAACTCTTCCTGTCTACATTCAGTGAAGAATTGCCTGGTAACCCCTGCATTGATATTTGATCTCCACATAACATTTAGTTTGCTCTTAGTGACGTTCTTCTTCTTAAAAAAAAACTCGTGAATTTTCTGAATGGTACACTAGGAGATGCTTGATTTTGCAGTCCCCACTAGAATTTCCGCACAATTAGATGGTTTTTCATTGGTTTATGACCTGGTGCAGTTCTTTCTTCTTTTGTGATGTATGTCCACCTGGGCATCTTTTCCCAAAAGAGTCCAGTTTTATCACAATTAAAAACTTGGTTTGGAACATACACCTCACTTATCACAAATTTCCTGAACTCTTTCACAAACGTTTCTATTGCTTCAGAGTTGGAACTTGAAGCCTCTCCGTGCACGACAACACTATGAATCCCAGTCCTTTTTTTAAAGTTTTCAAAGCAGCCCCTACTGGTTTTAAAGTCCACCTTTCGATCACTAGTACCAGGCGTGCTATTCTCTAGGTCATTGTCTAGAACCTTAGCTTTTTCACAAATGATTGTTTCAGTTATCACATCACCAGCAAGCTGTTTTTCATTAATCCAAACTAAGAGAAGTTTTTCCATTTTTTCCATACTTTTTGTTCTTCTAGAGCAGGGGTTCCCAATCTTTTTATACCCTAGGGCGCATTCTAAAATATCGGTAGGGCGGTGGGCACCAGCTATTTCTAAGGATATTTATTATTGAACAAGAATAAAAAATAATAAACAAAAATAATTTTAAAATAATTTATTGTACAAATTATATACAAAGAAACATATATACAAAACGTAATACAAAGTAAATAAAAAACACTTGTATAATAAAATCATTTAAAAAAAACAATCTGTCAGTGTGATCTTTGGCATTGCATTTCATTGGCCAGTGCCTCGTAAGTAGGAGAGTATGACGACAACCCTGTTAGCAAACAATTATTAAGATGCTCATCGGTAAGTCGAGATCTATATCGTGATTTTATTAAATTCATGTTTGAAAACAAAGATTCACATAAATACGTTGACCCGAAAAACGATTTGATTTTATATGCCGCTTTTTTAAAAAATGGGAACCTTTCTTTGTCGACTATGTTCCATAA